>JBAJNP010003391.1:0-13344 GCA_036877545.1 Yasuhikotakia modesta
ACACACACACACTAGCTCATCGAAGTCCAAGCCAGGACTTGGATGAGTCCAAGACTGAGTCTGAGTACTACAACATTCAGTAAGCTGGACTTGGATGAGTTGGACTCTGATATGCTTGGCTCAATTTGACACACACACACACACACACACCAGTTTGCTTTACACTGACTTGTAGTATGGCTGAATAGAGTTCTCAAAGCCTCCATAACCATAGAGGAAGACTGGATGAGAGCCGTCTTTCTCAATGTCGCGTGCATGTACTAAAAACATTGGGATTTTTGTTCCATCCTTACTGGTGTAAAACACCTGCAACGCCCAAAATGACAAGAGTTATGGAGAAAATATCTTCTGTGTATCGTATTGAGAAGCTCCTGAGATGTGTAGTGATCCGTATGTTATTTCAACATGGTCCTGACCTGAGTCGTCTGGTAGTCATTGGGTTGGAAGCCTTTAACTTCCACCTGACGGAACACTTTGGGTTCTGGGTTGGGTTGACTCAGATCACAGTGGTAGATTATTCCTGAAATATTACAAATAAGAAATACAAAACACTGATCTTTACAGAGCAATGAGATTTGCATGTTTTTTTAAACGTCCAACCGCAGTGGATGCAATTTATGGCATTAAATGTTTTTGTAAATGTCCAGTTTTTAGATGTTGCATTAATGCTTTTGTTATTTGTTAATTGTTAATACAACGTTATTCAAACCGAGGCCAGTCCAGTTCCTCCGCTGCAGATTCAGAGATGAACGCATATGTTTGCAGTAGTAAGTTTAGTTGTAAGCACACAGTTCCTTGGAACACCTTTGCATTAAGATTTGTCTTCACTGGAATTAGGGAGCCTGACTGGACCACATAGTTTTGTATTTTTCACAAGTATTTTTAAGCACAATTGAATCACATGATTGATGGTTATTGAAATGTGTGTGTACCTGGTGTGGTAAAAGACGTGAACTTGTAGAAGAAGTCGGGATGTTTCTTCTTGCAGCTCAGGCCGACCACGGTGCCCACGTCCAACGGCAGGTCTCGGATCAGTCTTCCCGAGTGCAGCTCATAAAGCTGTAAGATGTCTTTGACGTCATGCACGTAATTGACCAGCAGATAGCGCTGATTCACACACTGCACGAAACCTGCGCAAAACAGAAACTGTCAGTGTGTGTGTGTGTGTGTGTGTGTGTGTGTGTGTGTGTGTGTGTGTGTGTGTGTTTCGCCCACACTGTTGAATTCTTCTGAGAAATTATGTGCCAGTCATGTTTCAAAAGTTTTGAAATGAAAATCTTTACAGAAAAATGTGGGGAGACAAAATGGCATCGATGCTTGTTCTGTAGTTAACATTTTGTATGTTCATTTTAATAGTGTAGTACCAATGCACTCAAACTGTAATCTTATAAATAAAGTTTTATACAAAGTTTATACACTAACATCTCACTTTATGCTAGACTTTATGCTAATGTGTAGTAAAATGCAGTGGAGGTCATCAAGTCCATTTGGGGACGTCCTCATTAGCAAAAACACTATACTATAGTAAATATGTACAGTTTTCGTCAGGTTAAGGTTGTGTGTGACGTTGTACCCAGAACATCTTTCTCGTGCTGAGGGATGAGGGTTCTCCAGTGCGGTCGCTCTGGTTTCTGCAGATCGATGTTAATGAGGCGGTACCGCGGAGCATCTAGATTTGTACGTAAGGTGAAGATGGTGTCTTCATTTGTGATGTAAGTAAACTGCGCTTCAAATGTGTCCACCAGCTTCACCCATGGCAACAAACCTGGAACATTAACAATAATGTCAACGATTCACTTCAGACACATTCAGACAGTTTTAAAGCTCAAGCTCTGTTCAAACTTAAAATTGCAGGTTACATTACATACTGTTTTCTTTACGTATGTTAACATCAGAAAAGGCCAGACTGACATTTCTTGAAAATCAGCAGCTTAAGTTATGAACGTGTGTAGAGTTAGGAGGCCGTTTTCAACTCTTTTTTGCACTTACTCAGTGTTCATGTTAACAAAAAACTTTACAGTACATGAAACGCATTGTATTGTGTATGCATCTGTAATGTGTTTGTTTTTGTTTGTTATTAGGCTCCACCCACATTCACATGTGCAGACTGACCTGTGATGCCATTGGCCAGCTGCTGCAGGTCGCAATACCACAATCGGTTTACAGGCTCGCATCCCTCTGTGATTGACAGCACTGCATACCTGCCGTCATCAGAGACCTGCAGAGAAGAACAAAGAAGAGGAAAAAATAAAGGAAGAATGACATGTAGGAAAAAAGAGAACAACTTAAAAATGAAGAACAACTTTGTTTATTTTAGGAGTGGATAATTTCGTAGCATTCTTCATAAATATTTCATCACAAATATGGTGAAGCGGTGAGTTGCAAAATGTTTGGTATAATATGATGTATTCTTACAGTAACACTGCTGTGCCATTTTGGGTTTTCAGGGAATTCTGCCACCAGGATGTCTTCTGATTGGCTGGAACCAATCACATGGTAGTAAAGTTTCTGGTTTAGGTTAGTTGTGGTCTCGGTGCCTAGAAAAAACAAAACACAACCTAATCTGTGCACTTACGAAATCCTCACAGACTTATTTTTTAGATGTATTTTTTCACAAAGTAATTTTTTGACACTTCTGAAAGTTACAGATCCGTAAAACACTTATTAAATTCCAAAATGCATGGATTTAGTTTTTCGGAGACATGCAGGTACCATCTGCTTTGCCTTCTTGTGGAGGGTAGCAGTTGTAGAAGATGCCTTTGGCATCATGGGTCCAGGCCAGGCAGCTGAACTTCACCCTCTCCAGAACATCAGGCAGCTGAGTGAGGTCATCAGCCTTCAGGAAGCGTATGGTGACCCAGTCAGAACCGGCACTGCTCAGACCATACGCAAAAAACTCGCACTCCTCCGACAGGCGACCCACTGTAAGTCAACAGTACAGCAGGCAGACATTCTGAGAATTAGCGTGAATAAAACAGCTTGACTAGCTCAGGTTAATTTACCATGTTGACATATTTACTATTAAAACAGGAAGTTAGGATGCGATGTTGAAGTCACTGTGAAAGTTGTGATGGTCTTCTCTTTGTTGAAGTAATTTAAAAAAGTAATTAAAAATGTAAAAAGGGAGAGCAAGATTTTGTTCTTTGAGAATTTCTTGGAACTTATAGGAAGTTGGAGGGATAGAAACTGCCTGGCCATGGGTCAGTCATTTTAACCCCCTCTCCTCACTATAATAAGGCATGTCATCAAGAGATGTCATTTGTAGTGTTTCTCTACTGAATGGTTTTGGGAAGCAAGATTTAAAATAACACCAAACGGAAAATACCAATATATAAAAACGGGTCAAAAGGACAAAAACAGAGAGTCACAAAGACATGACAAAGAATTATTAAAATGAGGAACAAGATGAATATGAGGATCCTTATCAGAATTCTGTCAGAATGTACAGTAACAAAGTTTTGCTGCACAAACATCAAACCAAAATCTGTATTTACATAATTTAGTGTATGTGTGTTAACTTTATGTATTCAATTCCATAGCTAAAAACCAAATCTGCCTGTAAGCAGTACAGCTACGCTTGTCTTCAATACTTAATAAAATTCCAGCCTGAGGATCTACAAACCTGTTTAACAGTCATCAATAACTGCAGCTATTCCAGGAAATTAACAAACAGGGAAAGTTAACAGGTTTCCCATATATGCAGATAATCTGGTTTCGTTTTTTCCTACAGAGAAAGCCTTACGTAACTAGCAAACTATTGTTCATTAAATACATAACCAACAAAGGGACAATGTAATCCAATCAGCTTAATTAAACGTTTCCGGACAGTTTACAGATGCGTTTGATTGCGGTAACCAATGTGAGCAAAGGTTACAGAAATAACATAGGTGACTATAGGTGAAAACAGAACTCACAGAAGATATATTCATTAACTAGGTTTAAGCCCAATTTTAGCTCCCTAACCATGTAAGCGATTGGGTATATGTTGGTCAAATATTTTTTTAAGATACAATGCATTTCTGTCCTGTTTTTTAATTGCATAATTTTAATTTTTCAACTTCTCTCTCTAGCGCCATCTGTGTTTGTAAGATAAAATTGCATATTATTGCACTTTCTTAGGTATGTTTTCCTGTAAAAATGGACCAAACTGGTTAAACTTTAAATTATTATTATAATCCTACCAATGTCTTGAACACTTATCTGTCATTTTTGTGTTTTATTATAAACCAGAAATGTTAACAGAAACTTGCAAGGACTGGATAAAAGAAAGGAGATGAGGAGAAAGTTGGACGTTCCTGCAGGTATTTAACGTGTGCAGTCAGCACTTACTCTTGAGAGCCACGGTTCCGTCCTCTGAGAGAGTGTTGGGGTCAAAAAACACAGAAGCGGGGCTGTTTAAAGAGTCCTGCACATACAGAACGTTTTGGTTCTGTAAACCCTCGTTGTAGGAATAGAAATATCTGCAACAGAGGAACTTCAGCATGTAAATCAACATCACATTGACGTATGTAAGTAATTTTCCTACAGAAGGAGTTATTTCTTTAGATCACATATATGGAAAAACATTTTTTATTCTGTGTTTATCTGCTGTGTAAGATGTTCTGAAACTTCTTTAGAATTAAGTCACCTACTATGTGACTAAAATGTGAATGCATGACTAAACACAAATCTGTATTATGTACGTGGTACTTTGTGGCATTGTAACGTTTATGACACATCACATGAGATATAGTCACTGTTACCATCACGTACAGGACTTTCCAGAATATGGGACACATACACTGTTTTAAAAGATGCTTTTCAATGCTTTACAACCACAGAAACATTTTTGCCTGTACGGTTCCATAACAGATCCTTAACGTCCACAGAACCTTTCTGTTTTACAAAAGGTTCTTGGGAGTGGGAAAGGGTTCCTAAGACTATAAAGAAGTTGTTTGGGGAACCAAGAAGGTTCTTCTAAAGCAGCAGCATAAATAACTTTTAGGAACCTGTTTTTTAATTATTATTGGTCTTTCCAAATGAAATTGTTGTTTTTTTATGTTGGTGGAACCCTTTCTTCTTTTCACAGTAAGGATCTGAAGGCACTACACTGTGCTCCTGCGGTGGGCTTGTGTCTGATGTCGTGTGGGTGGTCTGATCACCTCTTTCCTCTCTTGTAGGGGCAGCTGTATTTGGGGTAGTTGTAGAGCTCAGTGAGGCGCTGGTGAAACCTCTCTCTGACTGAACACTGTTCCAGGAACGGCATGGTCAGTCGGTTCTGTTCCTCAACAAACTTCTGCAGGGTGGAGAAGATACAGTATCAATCCCAGAGGTTGTTGTTACATACACACGCAGCTTGTTTATATGTAAAGTTCTGTACATGTTTTTTAGTTTCAGTGATGTGGGTCATGGGTGCAGAGCAGGAAACCAAACAGGGTGAGCCCAAAAATGTCCATGCTGGTATAGATGTTTATCTGATAAGTCATTATAACCCAGCAGAGCTTGTAACCGGTGTATTAGTGTCCACAACTGAACTGGTAGAGCATTGCGTTAGCAACACAAAGGTCACAGGTTAGATTCCCAGAAAACATTGATATATATGTAATTCGCTTTGGATAAAAATATTTGCCAAATGCATAAATATAAAGATAAATGTCTCAGTATAAACTCTCTCTAAACTCTCAGGTGAAACAGAGTTTGGGAATAAGATACTGAAATCAGTTCTGGTTCTGAATCAAATTACTTTGAAATTATTTGTGTTTCACGTTTGCATCGATTGCTGTCCATGTTATTGTAAATCTGAGATTGTGGAGAGAATTTGTATGCGTTTTGTATTTTCTGAGAAGAATTTGGATGTGTTTGTAAACGGTGATAACTGATATCTATAAATGTGTGTGTGTGTGTGTGTGTGTGTGTGTGTGTGTATATATATATATATATAAGGTCAGGAACAAGTCATGGCCTCTAATATTTTAGATGAATGACTTCCAATGACTAAAAAGTGTTTTTCAGTCCGACACAAGTCCAAACAACACAGATGGTAAAAACTGAAAATTGTACAATAGGGAAACTTACCTTGTGTGATGGGACACACACAGAGATTTAGTAATGACAGGTAATGACTTACTTAGTTTGAATTGATGGCAGTAGGGCAGGCAGGCTGATGCAATCATAATTAAATTAGGAACAATGGAGGTGGTTGGCGGGGGTACAGTACACGTGCCCCGACAGGAACACTGGAGCTGACACGTGGGTGACCCGAGTTTGAATCCAGCTCTGATCATTTCCCAATACAGTACCGCCCCCCTTTCCTATCATTGTCTGTTACTTAACTTCTGTCCTGTTTCTTAAGACGCAGGTTCAAAACAAAGGTGTGGGTGTATTTGTTAAAGGTGTGGATCACCTTGGTTTCCTCACTGTCGGGGTCTTCCAGCCAGTGGTAGGGGTCTGTGACTTTTACGCCATGATAATCGTTCACCTTTAAAACACGACATCACAGTTACAACTTGCCCTCTCTGAGAGACATCAGAACCCCACGTTTATTCAGTCGGCTGTTTCTTATTTCCCGCCTTGAAGCGCATATGTTGAAACTGTATGCATACAGTATATCACACGCAACGTTTGACACATAACCACTAAGCTTCAAAACACACACATACTTTATCCCCACAAATGCATAAGAAATAATGACTGTTCACTCATGTGACCCAATTGGGTTCCTATTATCGTTTTTTTTGTTTTGTTTCATTTGTTTTAAAGAAAGAGGAAGACGAGGGAACAAATGAATGAGAGATCACACATACAAAACCCATAGAGAAAGAACCACTAACCTTACTGTCATCTCTGTGCACTTCTGGGTATTGGAAAGCCATGTTGGTTTTGTGTGTTGTTGTTGTGTAAAATAAGTTGTGTATTTGTGCTTTTTCCGTATGTTTTACGCCTGAGTGAGTCAGCACCGAAAAGTGAAAGTGAAACCAACTCTGTCTTTCTTTCTCCCTTTCGCTTACACATACAGGCAGCCCTGCATACAGGAAATGATTTCACATTTGATTGGTCAGGCTATTTGTGGGAGGGGCCAAAAGCTGGTTCTGTTTAGCATGTGCTGTTTTGCTTGTGTATTCCAATGTGCTTCAGGTTTTCCATCTTAGTTTTTTTTGTCTTGTTTTTAAAGGTATGTTGGATAGTAAAAAACGTTACCCCTAAAGAAATAAATTTTGAAAAATATGTAAAAGTAATGACCTGAAAAGATGACCTTAATGTAAGGTGTTTTATTTTAAATTGATGTAGGCTGTCTTGTTGACTCGCTTTGTTTGTTATATTTTTACTTATAAAGTAGTTTAATTATGAATAATTAAATCATACTGTATCAGTAACTGAATAAGCATATTTGCCAGTAAAATGGAAAATTTGTGAGTGCAAATGAGAATATTATATTTACACTTGACAAGTTTGTCTCCAGTTATGTCACTACAGGAATGTAAATATGGTACTTAATTTTTACAACGTCTCACAAGCAAGTAATTTGTACTTCATTATGTTATAATTTTAAGCTGCACAAAACCTCACACCCAGCCTATTCTGCGTGTTTATTTCGCAGGGCTTTGTTGATGTGCATTTTTAGCGAGTAATGCGCGGCTGTAATGCACGGCTGTAATGCAGGTTTGGCACAGTCAAAACAGACAGACGCTGAAAGATCGTCTCGCCAGAACATAAAGTGTGGAAAGCGCAAGGAGAAAAGGAAAAGAAAGAAAGAGAGAATGTTTTGTACGGCATTTTAATTACAGGGCAGGAGATGTTTGTGAGCAGGTGTGTGAGAGGTATCCTGCACTTTGTGTGTTTATGTGGGCTTGAGTCACACTTCACATGTCTGTGGTATTGTAGCTGTCATGGGTCTCCATTATGTAGCTACTCTTGTGATGATACACCCGGCCTGTGATAATCACAGACTCCTGACAGGTGTCCGGTGTGTCTCTCTCAGAGCTTGTGTGTCTACACTTCCCCTCATGCTAATTATATTCCGCTCTGGCCTTCCAGTAAATATTTTCTGGAAATTGTTGTTTTTACCGAATACAGCCACGTTTTGATGCAAATATATCCTGTTGTTTTGGTGTTTATAGGCTGAAAAACAGTGTGATAAATATTTGTAATCAGAAGTACAGTGCTGTATACAACAACTGGCCAAAGTTAGACAAAAATCTCTTGACTTTCTGGTAACCTTTGGAAAAAAATTCACCGTAACACATGCTGTTGGTCCAAAACATGGGAACCATAAAAGTTTCCTGACTTTTCTGTAACCTTTTAAAAAACAATTCGCCCAACAAATGCCATTAGCCCGCAGCGTGTGAATCAGGCAACGCTAGACAGAAGTCTCCTGACTTCTGAGGAACCTTTTGAAAATATTCACGTATGCTGATGGAAAACAAACAAGGCAAGCTGTAACCAATCTTCAAAAGGGGGGTCGCGGTGTCAGAGACAAAGAACTAAACACCCTGTTTACTAGAGAGAAGATGATTCGGGGGTTTTCCCATTCTACCCACGTTAGCACTGGCTGGAAGCCCTGCTCTGAGGCGACTAGGTCATACTGGAACTGGTGCTGTCATTGTAGTATTGGGAAGGATTATCGGGCTCCAGACAGGGAGTGAAATCTCAAACACGAACATCTTTATATTTTCCAAACATCTCTGTGATGAAACCAATTCTGGAGAGTCCCAAACCGTAGATCAATGATTTGCGTGCTAACGTATGCCTGGACATAAATGACTTGCTGTCTGGAATTCATCAGCCGTTGAAACTGGTATTGCACAATGCACTCATATTTCTCATACACAGACAGGTTAGTAATCTACTGTATCTGCTTTCATGACTGCTAACACATGTCGATTTCGATAAATGGTAGCTTGTAACTAGACCACCTTGTTTGAAGGCCATATGTGAAGGCCATATGTTTGTTAGCGTAGCAGTTGAGGCCGTATCAAGAATCAAGGACACGTTTAGGGCAAAGACTGTTAACGGTGATTTTATTGAATGACCCACACTGAGTGTTTTGCAGTCACAGCTCTACATACCTGTATAATATGTGACCCGTGCTGGCAAAGCGAGTCACAATGAGCACATTTTTAAAATTGACGGCTTTTAAGAGTTATTTTATGATGTATGATTTGTTGTAATAAGACAAACTGTAAATGAGTCCCAGTCGTCAGGAAGCCGAACTAAACATCTATTGTTCATGGATTATTAAATCAAAAAATAGATTTAGGAGAGTACACCTCTCAAAAATGTGCTAATAAGTTAATTTTAGATGTTTAACTGTTATTTAAGCATTGGCATCACTAGACAAGTGTCTGATGAAGTTATTTTAATGAAAACTGGAATTAGACACAATTGCAATTGTTTGTGTGTGTGTGTGTGTGTGTGTGTGTGTGTGTGTGTGCGTGTTTGTTTGTTTGTGTGTGTGCACGCGTGTGTGTTTGTGTGTGTGTGTGTGCGCGTGTTTGTGTGTGCGTGTCTGTGAAACAATATAAAACATGTTTTACAACATAAAACATTGGTAGCTGGGCTATTGCTTCCTCTTCAAAGAGCAGATTGTTTGTGAAGTGAAGGCATCACATGTAATTGCATTGTTTGGTGTTAAACAAGAATGTGTTTCCTGTTGCGTGTCAGTCTGGACAGTTTCAGCAGATTGTGCTGTGGGGCAGAAGAACTCTGTGGTTTCCTCACTGTGGCCTTCATCCCCTGTGGGCAACACAGGAAGTCTTACCCCAAACACCATTCCTGACTGACAGATATACGACTGCATTGATACACTGCGGAACATTAGCCAACATCCCGGCAATAAGATTATGTGCATATCTGATGAACGGACACCTTACCATGTATGATGTATGATAATAATGATTCAAAACAATATCCTTCATCTTACAGGAAGTGAAGTCATCCGTCATTTTAAGTAACAGTGGAAAGCACGCGTCACACAGTCTGTGGGTGACTAAGAAAGGACCAAGTCACCTGTTCTATAATAGCTCACCACGCCCACATACTGACTGCAGCCCACAATAATAAATCACTCTGTCAATATATGCAGCTACAGTAAAACAGCTCAGCACTTTCAGTATGTTTGAGCAGTGAGGTGGGACATGATGATTTCAATCAACCAAACGAAAATCGTTTCATAGCTGTCTGAAAATCTCTTTGTACTTTTGTTCAGTTCACACATCTTGATATACAAAATGACACATTGTCGAATTCGCTAGTCTTGGATAGTTGAATATTTCAGAATAATTAAACTGGTTTTGGCACAAGATGAAAGTGTCAGTTATCAGTGGCAGTTTATAGAGTTTAAATCTCTTTGTGTTTTGGTTTCTCTTTAAAGTGTTGCACAGAAATCTGAAATCATTTTAAATCTTTACAGAATACATGACATAAATGTGTCACAAAATTGGGCTGCAGTGGCAAAGAATAAAACAGGTTTTGAGTTTTAGACATTTAATCCGTCTAATCCCTGTGACTGAGAAAAGGCGTCCGGAGGAAGACGGCATATTGGGAAGAGTTAGGAGGGAATCTTACCTCGGAAAGGTTTCCCGCTTACTAATTGTGAGCTGTTAGTGTGGGTGCGGAAGAGAGAAGGTGAAGGAATTCTGTCATATCCTAAAGCTTTTCCTCTGAATTTCTCAGGCATTGTGAAACAGACGTACACATTTACACTCTTATAATCATGGTTTGTAAATTCTGTTCATGAACTTTAATGATGGGACTGAAAGCTGAAAGCTGTTTATTGTCTTTCAGAGGAAGTTCTTAAGTGATTCTTACATTAAATAATATTTTTCATGGAGTAGATATTTTTATAATGTTAAAAGTTAGTCCCGTTTCTACATATAAACCTGTGTCTGTGCTTTTTATTATACAGCAGAGAACAAATGGGAAATAAGTATACTGGGAAATGGAATTAGGATGTTACACAAGTCGGATTCGAACCTGTGTCCCGCCGCCTTGTAGTATTTATGTGCAGACAGGTGAGAGGATGGCTGGAAAGTGGACTAGGGTGGCAGATTGACCATTATGAAAGACAGACACATCTTCCCGCACTGAGACTAATGAGCTAAACAGTGAAGTACCCTGCCAGTCTTAGACCATGTAAGCCAATCAGCTTATAGACAGAATGAGTCTCTCCAACTGAGCAGGCTGGTGGCAACGGGTTAAATATAATGGAATGAGATGGATGGAGGGAAAATATAAACAAAGCATTGTGAGCACATACAGTACAGAAAAATAACATCCTACATGTCTTAACGGGTTTAAAATTAAAAGTGTTTAAAATTGAGTTTGTTACATTTTTTATACACACGCATGTTCAATTACTCACCGATGCATACGGGCAGATGGCCCATGCAGTAATGCCACTGTATAATCCTCGTAACTTGACAATCAATGCAATTATTACCCTCTAATCATCTTACACAGAGCTTCCATACCTTTCTTCAGCTATTGAAATTAACCGTGACTGAAAATAATTTTTGCGAATAAATTGTTTTGTTATTTGCAGAAGTTGAAAATGAAGGATAACATTTGAGTGAACGAACTGATGTCAAAAATAAAAGCAGAAAAAAGCATTTTCAAAATCACTGTTTTACAACTTCATATAAAACCGGCCTTTAATCTAAAACTTAAATCTTTTTAGCAGTCACATGAGTTTCCTGTCGAGTAACTTTTTGATAATATAGATTATGGAAATGAATGAATTTGTGGTTGTGAGATGCTTTTGCGAGGAGCCAGAGATGAAGATAATATGGCCTGAGATCAGTGGTGATACAGTATTGATTGCATCAGGGCTGGGTTTGTTTCGTGTTGACTGATCTCAAGACAGTGACACTCAAAGACCGGCAGGATTGAGGCAATTAGAAGAGTTGATTGTTGTCTGAAACAGCAGGGAGAGAAGATTAAATAAAGAGAATTAGGTCAGTAATGGAGACACATGGGTAAACACATACTGTACAAGGACAGGAAGAAAGAGAGAGTAGATTGTGGATATGAAACCAGTTTTATAAAAGCTATTTTTGATTCTTTAGTGATTTTGTTTTATTGTTGTTTAGTCTTTTATAACCTTAAAGGGATAGTTCACCCAAAAATGAAAACTGTCTCTTTATGTTATTCCGTGTGACTTTTCTTTATGCTGTGGACCACAAATAGGTGAATGTTGGTGAATAGGTAAATGGTCACCATTTGCCTGCATCATTTTTCTCCACACAATGTTGATGAATGGCTACCAAGTCTGAGGGGGTATTTGCATTAAAAAATGGGGTAAACAAAGTTTACATCAACAGAATGTTCATGTTTTGATGTCTTTTAGAAGTTTAGAAGTCTTTCTTTTTTTGCACCCAGTTAAACAAGAATCATAAGCATAACTTAATGTTACTTCAGATGTATTATGTAACATGTTGACCTTCTCACTGCCACATTTTTAGGTTGCCTGACACTGCCACATTTTTAGGTTGCTTCAGTCCAAGCTTTTAGAAAAATGGCTGAAAATGGCTGAAATGACAGGAAGCAATAAACGGAGAACCCAAGGTCTATTTTTAACCTCACTGATAGGAAGAGATGAACTTTCTGTGTGTACATTCCAGGTGAAATCCTTTATCCTCTCAGGACCTGCCCTGGCATACAGGTGTGGCTGTGTGTGGGGGGGGTTTATTTGGTCTAGACGGCTGTGAATCAGCGCCGCGCTCTATTTCTTCATTCAGACGGTTATATATTTCCACTCACTCCCTGATTTGACACTCGCCCCCACTGTCTTAATTAGCAGACGTGTTTATTGATTCAAATGGATTTGAGGAAAATCCCTAATGTCTGTCAGACGGATCTGTACTCAAATCTTTTGGGGGAAGGTCTGAAGAGTCTTTGCCCCATCCAACCCCAACCCACCTGTTCTGCCCTATCTGACCACCATTGCCCCCTCCACACACAATATGTCACACAATTAGTCACTGTAGTTTTTCAACAGTTTGCAACTGCTTCCTGTTTATAACCACTACTGTATGTGACATAAAGCCATATTTACCCTGCTAAACCAGGCCATGGGATTTTAACCATGTAAGGTTATAAAAAGCACATGACTAATTGCTGAAACCGACAGACCAGTGGTGGTATTGCAGCAACAATTTGATGAAAACAACACTGACACTCCCAGAGTCTTACATGATTCTGTGACGTGGGTTGAGTTTTGCACTTGCACAGTTGCAATGGTAACCAGGCAGGGCGTGAGTAACATGAAGTTTCACATGCAAACCTTGTGTACATGCTTGTGATCTAGGTTACATGCTCAGAAGCATTTGTACAGTTCCCTGAGGACAATATAAATACATTATATATATA
>JBAJNP010003391.1:13394-39973 GCA_036877545.1 Yasuhikotakia modesta
ATAGATAGATAGATAGATAGATAGATAGATGAAATGTGTATATATGTGTGTATACATATATTTCAAATACAGTGTGTGTGTGTGTGTGAGAGAGAGAGAAAGAGATATTGTTTGATGTCGTCCTCTCGCTATGGAGTGCTTGTTCTCTGCTGTGTTCACCGAAGAGAGACAAATAATAAACGTGTTGATGAGAAAAGGAAAGTGTGTAGATACTATAGAACGCAAACCACACATCCGGTGTCAGTCCAGAGCGCTGCTCAAATGGACATGTCCAGCATTAGCCTGTGTGTTTAGCTGTGTGTGGATATTTCAAGCTGTATCAACAAGGGCAGATGATTAAGATAAGATCATATGAATACACTTCCTTTATGTCTCTTTGCAGAAGGTGTGAAGTCTGTAGCTGACATTATCGGCTCTTAAGGTTTTCTCCGCCATTTTTAGGTGTTTGTGTGTTTAAAGTGTGACAGACGCACAATTTTTAGTTGATGTTTTTAAATACGTTTTTGTTTTCTCTCATCCTATTTTGAAAAAGATACCTTAGTAAGACGTTTAAACTTAAGTAAGCAGAGCAGAAATGTGTATTCAGAAAAGTTGACGTTTGTCAGAGGTGTATTCAGAAAAGTTCACACGTTTGTCAGAGGCTACAAGCTGCGTGTGTGTGATTTTTATCCTTTCATCACATCTGCTATTCCAGCAAATGATGATTAAACCTTGATTTAATTCACGTTTTATCCACTTCTAGGAATGAGTTGCGTTATTATTCAATGGAATCTGATGTTTTTCCTCTTCCATCCAGATGTTTCCTTCAATTTACATCATTACTGTCTCCTCCAATCATAGAAGCCCATGCCTTGCTTTCCTGCCAGGCACTGACCAATCAGACGCAGCTGTCTTGGCAAAGGGGGGCTCAGAGACTTAAGAAAATGAAATCAGAACAAAGAAAGAGGAAGTGTGCAGGAACCGGACAACCGTTCCCAGCGCATGATGCCAGTCATGAAACAGATTGAGGCTTTGGCTCATAAGATGGGTCAATGTTGTTTGTTTGCCAGTCCTTGAATAAACAGCAATAAATGTCAAGGTCTGATGTTCCTGCATTTGGAAAATACTAGATGATGATGTACAATTACGATTAAGCCTGTACTTGCATGTTCACCCAGTTTCTTACAGCTAGAAATTGTGTCTGAGAATTGAATTGCTTTGTTTACCTTTGTTTTCCAGCACTGAATACATGCGTGAGAATCAGATAAGATTTGAAGTGCAGGACTTCTCCTTCTCTCAGACGACATGCGGAAGGTCTGATGCGTCAAACCACTGACGCAAACTAGCCACAGACAATTTTTCTGTCAAGATATATAATATTTCATAAGCTCTCAGAAGTATTTGATTCTGATTGGTCAATCTGCGGTCAAATATTTCTCAATACTGACTGTTGCCATAGTGACACGCATAATTGACCGCTCCTGTTTCTCGTGTTCTGTCTCGCCGTGTCGATATTCCCTACAACGTCATGGGACCGTAATGTAATGTTGCTTAAACATGAATCGCTAAAACCATACATGCAGTATATCAGCATGCCACATTTTTAACCACACCACATGATAATCAGTCAGGCCAGCATGACTATGAATCTGTTAAGTAATGGTCCAACTTCAGTGACCAATGTGGACAGACAATTATAAAATTGCTTTTGGTCTAGTTTCTTTACTCAGTCTGCTCTCAGAACTTGTCAGTGCATGTTTGACTTTGACCCTAAGTACAGATTGCTCACTGCGCTCCTTTGTGTTTTCTCTCGGTTATGTCAGAGACACATTGACAACGTATCTTCTCTTTCCACCCTAGGAAGGGAACTTCCTACAAAACATGTCAACACCACACGGGAAAAACAACTGAGCGTTGAGAAGGTAAAAACAGAGCACTTTTGATAATGAGAGTGAATAATGTAATCATGCGTGTTTAAGGATGGAGAGGGCAGATTATCCGTGTTTAGAGGGATGTAGGCATGTCTAAAGCCGTGCAGAGATGGTAAACATTGTGTCTGAACTGCCCGTCCGCACGGGTCTTAAACCGCTGGCCAACCGTGTCCGTGGTGGGCGGGGCTGTTGCCAGGGAGGCAACGGAGTTTGTAACACTTGTAAAGCATAAGATAAAACACAAACAAATTTTAATCTGCACTCTTGAGAAATGCTGTCTGTCTGTTTACAACCGAGGAGGAAAACAGAAGTGGGTGGGAGAAGAAAGAGAAGATCACATGTTAGTTTTGATGCTGCTGGGCTGGTATTAATCTTTCATAATTAGTTAGATTTCAGCGCTTGTGTTTGGCAACTATTTCAGTATTTTCTGTGTTATTTTTAAGAGGAAATGTGGCAGACTTGCGTGTGATTATTAATAATAGAAGTGAGGGGCCATGGCTTTCATCAGTGAACACACATCCAAATGTTGTTAATAAACAAGCACACGTAGGAGTTTATGAATGATGGGTGATGCTCGCCCACAGCTGTGTCTGACTCTTGGTATTTCAGGGGTCTTCCTGTGCACCGGGGGGCTTTTTGAGTGTCATACACTGAACGTCACTTGGCACAAATCCTGTGACCTGATCATATGCACATACCATTAGTAGTACATTCAGAAAACCAAAACACTGCATGTTAGTATCACTTTTGATCTTGCATTGGTAATATATTATATTTGACCTGTCTGTCTGTCTGTCTCTTTCTCTCTTTCTGTCTGTCTCTCTCTCTCTCTGTACGTCTCTCTCGCTCTCTGTCTGTCTGTCTCTCTTTCTGTCTGTCTGTCTGTTTAATCTGGTTTTGTATGTAGGTTTTAGATTAGATTACATTCAAACTCTCATTGCGTATTTTGCTGTAGGTAAATTTAAACAAAAATTTGGTTGTCATATTTAATTGAGGCATGGTGTCCCATTTTTATTGGCAGTATTTGGCCATATTTCTGCATGTTACCTCTGAGATTGTATGGTCTGTGATTCCCCAGCCGACAGCACTGCATACTTTCACACCCACACTTGCATTAACAATGTCTTGTTGTGCACATCACACATTCAGCTTTTATGTGACAGTATTGTGTGTGAATCTGAACTATGTGAGACCTCTCGTGTTCGTGACTTTATCTCTATATAGAGAGACAGATTGATGCATGCTGAGCTCAGATATGTAATTTTACGCAGACGGTCTAGCTTGTTGCACTAGTTCGTTCTTCTGTCTCTTTTACTTTACTTTGAACCCACCCCCAACCCCAACTGACCCGGTTGGGGTCAACCCTCCCCTGTAAAAGTGCAAATAGAGCGACGCCTGGGCCAATCAGCTCTGCTCACGCCGCGCCAGGCTGAGCCTCAGCCCAGACTGTCTGCAAATTAGAGAAATTAGCCCAGTGAAAAGAGAGACACACTTACAGCGTACGGCCACATGCGACTCGCAAATACTCACAAGGGCCATATGGCAGCCAATTAACTGACCGTTTCACTTTATGGGTGAAGATGAGCGCAAAGAAATGGACCCAGAAATGTGTGATATTTACATTTGTTGATGTTTATCAATTTGCTAGAGATGATCAATTTAATAGATTATTTGTTTTAACTGTAAACTGAAGATCTTTCCAACGTTTTGCAGAAGAGCAATTTTAAGATTTAAAGTTGAGTGTTAGGTGGGAGTTTTACCTGTTTTTTGTTTAAGCAGGTTGGAGTAGAAAAGATCTTGTATTTTACAAGCAGAATTTAAGCAGCGGAAACTCCATCCATACAAGTTCCATAAAAAAGGGGGAAACAGGAGGAAGAAAATTTCCTCAAAGGTTCCCAACGTGAAGCAGTTCTTTCACTTTTTACGAAGAGCATGTGAATATTTTACATCCCCAAAACAGACAGGAACTCTCATCCTCAGTCACACAGAACTACAAGACTTGTGCTTCACTTTTCCACGATTTTGTTTTAAACCGTTATCATAGCTGTACATTTCCACAAAATTTGAGGTGTTTTTTTGTAAAATTAGACCTTAAGAGAAACTCCTTTTATTTACAGTTACACCTGGAGTTATTTATGAACTTCAGCATTCATGGACTACCACTCTACAACCAAACTTACAAGCATCAAAGTTTCAGTGTTGTAATAGTTCTCTTCTCCAACAGTTGTTCATGAGTGAAAAACATTGTCTTAAAGGTGGATGAGTTCAGGGCAAATCTTTCAGGTCAGGATGGGCTGAAGTTCATGTCAGAACTAATGTGTGTGGTTTCCTCACAGGGTGGTGAAGATCTCCAGACAGGTGTCTGAGAAGTTTTCTGTTTGACCTGCTTTGGTTCCTGCCTCAGTCTCTTCTCCTGGACACAACAGAGGATCACACACCAGGACAGGTCTAAATTTACATTTATATTTACAGATCTAGGTCACAGAGGTGCTTGTTTCGTGTGTGTGTGTGTGTGTGTGTGTGTGTGTGTGTGTGTGTGTGTGTATGTGTGTGTGTGTGATGGGAGGGGTATAATTGGGTTGCCACCAGATTGCTCATTAGGAGCCCATCCAAGCAAAAGTCCATTGGTGTGTTTTGCAATGATCTAGCCATCTGTTTTTCAACTCCTTTCTGATTGTCTAAGTACATCCTTTGTCTCCTGGAGGTGTTGATGTGTACGTTGGGGTTTGCTGTGGTCAAAACGCTTCCTCTGTCCCAATTGGATCACCTTTGACTAATCCTGACAGTCACATGACTAAAGGCGGCTGCTGATTGGTAAGTCTGTGGTGCTCAAAAGTCTGACACAGCTCAGCATGGTCAGTTTAGGTAACAGTGGCCAACTGGCAGAGACTCTCAAAGATCAGGGGGGAATTTCTCTTAGAAGATTGTGTGGACTTTATGGAAACCGGAGAGAAATTAGGCAGGATGACTGAGTAACTGGGAAACAGTTAAGCAGCGATGGCCTAACCAAAGAGACTGAGAAAGCAGCTCAATGAATGTGACGTGAGTTTATGATGCTTTATTTTGTGTTTACTGAGGCAAAGAAAGCATGTGATCCTGAGAACTGATTTTTGGGTTGAAGTTTGTTGAACGCTTGTTGTTGCTCTGCATCAGCAGGGCTGAATTCTGTGACTGCTTTTGATTGTGGTGTAATTGGATTAAGTTACAGATTTTTGTGAATGGCTCTTGTTTCTTAGCTTGTTATTGATGAGATCAGATGTTTCACTGATACTGTACTGTACTGATGTTTTTGAATCATCATTTAATCAACTGGAAATAATCTTCAGGTTTTGATTTGAACTTCTACAGATTGCTGTAAATTATTGTGACACTTTTGGGTAGAGTAACAAGGGCAAATCTCTGATTCAGTCCAATTATTTGTAAACCACAGCTAAATATAAAATAATTGCCTTAGGGTAACTTACACTTCGAACACTTCCAGTTGACTGAAGTTATATTAAAGTACCATGACATCACATTTCTTCAAACTGTCGTGTTTCCTTTCATTTGTTTATAGTCAGTGATTAGTCACTTTTTTGTGATGACAACTAACCAGGGTGCTTGTTAGTGGCCTGTTTACATCTTGTGTATAAGTTTTGCGTCTTTAACTAAAATTATGTGTCTCAACTAGCCGCAATACTTGCTCACGGTATGAGTAAATCTATTGTGTACTTGTTTAATACAACATGTTTAATCCATTGTAGACCTTTCATGGAAATGTAGATGCCCAAACTATGCGTTTTGTGTTTTTTTTAGCTGTTTAATTAACAAACAACGCAAGTGGCGTCCAAAGCAACGCAAACCAAAGGAGATTATACCAAACAACCTACATCCGAGATACGAGAATAACAGCCGACGAAAAGGAGAAAAGACAGAGATTAGAAGCATGAAGCTGGAGGCATCTCTTGAAGACATGAGTAACTGGAGAGAGGTGGACTTTGCCCTGAGCTGCACCTATATTGTCCATGACCAGGCGTCTGAGCCCAGTTTTAATCTGCCCCGGGCCATGACTTCTGTTCCTCGCAATCTCACCTTCCAGTACGCCGCTGAAAGCCAGGTACAGTACACACCCCCTGTCGTGTTTACACTACATTTCCAATTCCCTTCTTGCAACAGATGTTTTCTTAACTGGTTAGTCATCGTTTAACAGACACTTGTTCCCTTAAGGACCGCTTGTGCAACGTTTCATTCACTGCAGGGAAGTTTTTCTGAAGCAATTCATAACAAAACCAGGGCAGCACTAGATTTAAAACCACTGGTACTCGGTTGTTGATGTGTCTCACTACGTAAAGTTATTCTCTGTCTGGGTTGAACCTGCAAATTTTGTTTAACCAGCCTAGCCAGCTAACAATTTTATGTTGCAGGAACGTTCTCCTGACGTTTCTATTAAGTAACAAGCACATTAAAAATGTTATTTGAATGTTTTAAGCACGTTCAGATTTTTAGATATTGTATTGCTTAAGTATAAGAACTTTATTCAAACATGTTTTAAAATTCTGTAATGTTTTTAAAACATCCCACAAATAACATAATAAATAACGTTAGAAAAACATGTTACTAACATTACTGCAAGTATGCTTTTACACATTTGTTGGCGTGTGGGGCCCCTGCTAGATGGGGTTCAGTGGGTCAATGTGACAATGACACAATCATGTCCAGGTCAGGGATCAGAGTGATACAGGGCCCTTCAGGTTATATGGCCCTAAGCACATTAACTCATTCTCTCTGACTCTCTCTCTGTCTCGCTCTCTCTCTCTCTGAAAATCCACACTCACTTTGCTTTGCATGCATACTGACAATGACACTCATTCACTTGTTGTGTGTGTGTTATTGTGCGAGTACATGAAGGTGTTATCTGCCTTATCTTATGTACTGTTTGGGGTCTGAAGGATGTTGTAAAACTGAACACAAACAAACTTTCAGCTTTACACCAGCAAGATTAAAGTAAGATAACTGTACTGTCAACAAACATGTGCTGTTTAAAATTCTACTTATTTGTTTGCTGCCCTTTGCCTCATTTTATTTCTCTTTCTCTCGTTCACACACATCTGACTGTGTCATTCTTCACAGCTTCCTGTGGTTTCTAACACCCCCGACTTGCTATTCTGTTTGTTCTATGGATGATCAAATTTCCTCTTTTACAGGTGAAAGTCAGTTCCTCTTTCTCTACCCCTCTGCTTGCGTTTATATTTTATCACGCTAAAGGTGTGAAATTGTGGTCATTAGCTTTGAGAGGATGCACACACACAATTCTCTTGTGTCTTATGTGAAACAAAATGTGCAGAGACAAAAAAAACAACAAGCAACCCAAGATTTTTTTTGTTTTGCACATTTAGTTGAGACTTTGCATTTTTCTCCTTAAGCACAATTTTTATGTAAATGATTGTCATTTGCACAGCTAATCAGATTGATGCAACATTTTACTGGACGGTGAAAGAAAGTCAGAAAGCTAACTATCTTTTCTTTCTTCCCTTATTGATTCACACAGTGTTTTATCTCTCTTGTTCCTGTTCTCTCTCTCTCTCTCTCTCTCTCTCAATCTCTTTTTCTCTCTCACTCTCATCTTTTCCCACGCACAGCCCTCTGTTCCCAAGCACAGAGCTAAAAACAAACATGCCCTTGAATAGAAGAATAAATTTCCTGTCTCGAACCACGAAACATGTTTAAAAACACAGTCGCAAGAGGATGCGTTTATTATAACGCATTTCCACTATTTACAGCTGCTTTATGTCTCTGTTAAGCAGCACGCTAACTGAAGCATACAACTAAAACTAGACGCATCGCAACACTTCCCATTTCTGAGCGACCTATTCCTCGTCCTCCGTCCACGGCTGATTCTGTGAAATGTTTTGCTCTTACGCCGCTAATGGCTTTAGTAACGGACAGGAAAACCCACATCCTTTCAATGTGTCAGTTCCCGGAGGGCCCAGAACCTGACAGACTTTTTTATTGGATGAGAAAAGGAGGGAGGAAAAGTTAGGGGTGTTGGAAGCTGGTCTCGATCGTGACTAGACTTCTGCTCATTGACTGCGTAGTTTCTGTGATGCATACATTCCAAAGTTTCTACTCGTGATCCCTATAGCTGCTTGAATGTGTTTTTTAGCTTGTAGGGAGGAAGAGAAAGTAAAACTGGAGTGATATATGATAGCAGTGCTGACGTCTTTACAATAAGTTGAAACTTTTTACCTTTTTTGCAAGCAGGGAAGAACTGAAAGTAACACGTTAGATTTGTTAGAGATGTTAGTGGGCAACAGGCACCACTTTTACACAGACACACAGTTTAGACACATTTAGACACTTTTGCTCTCTAAATGAGGAAATGTCATAGGCCTGTACTGATTTTTTTGTAAAGCTGGTCATACTATAGAATTATATAGAATAGCATTATAGATAAAATTCTATATAGATATTAAATTAATAAATAAACACACACAAATGTACATACATACATATTTATGCATATGCATTTATGTGTTTTTGTGTCTGTGTGTGTGTGTGGTTTATTGACAATGCTCCTTGACCCTTAGCTTGGCCGTGTGTCTGACTAACGGGGGGACACGTGGCAGATGGGGTCTCTGTGACGGAGATTGACACACACGCACTTACAGAATCTCAGCCAAAGGAAGTAGGTTAAGCTTGACTGATTAACTTTCGTTTGGACCGAAGCTTCTAGGCAGAAGATCCTTGGACAGTTTAGGGGGGTTGCGAGCGGCTCGTGTTTGGATAGAGGGTTGGGCGCTTTAGCTTGTGCGTTGTGGCGTCGGTTTTGTCAGAGTGATACTGACTCCTTCACCCCTCCTCTTACTCCATAAACCCTTGTTAAGCAGTTAATCGCTAAAGACCAACCAATTAGTCACGCAACGCTAACAACACACAATTCCACTGTCACAGCGGCTCTCGTCTCCAGACGATGGCCGTCCCTCAAGCCCTTTTGCATCTTACAGCCTTTCCAAGTCTGGTTTCAACCATTATAAAGCTGGTGAAATGGGGGGTGGGGGCAAGTAAATATTTAGTCTTAGATCTAAAAGTGGTTTAGTTGCACTTAGAGGCTAAACAGAAAGCCAAGCAGGGTTTCTGACGATGGGTGGGCACCAACCACCAAACCTCAGGGTGACCTATATACACGCCTATGGGTTCTGATCACGATTTCTGCTGAGCATTGAGATTGGACCACCTGCTCCATCCTCTAATTCTTCTGTTACTCTGTTACTGCTTTTTTTGTCTTTTGTTTTTCTTAACACTTTCTCCCCCCTCCTTAATCTCACCCCTAAAATCACAGTAAGTTTGTCAATGATGTTTTTACTTAGCATGTTCACGAGAGTTTGTGTTAGTGAGGACAGCTGTTTCTGTCTGGGTCTGTTCCAAGTAGAGCAGAGAAAGTTTACATGGGATTATTCACTCAACTCATTAACCTGCCAAATATGTTACCTTGGGTTACCTGTGACACTCTGTGTGGATCAGCTATGCTTCACTAAACTCATAAAATGCACTTCCTGTTTAAAATAAATAGGTCATTAATCATTTCCTAATTTTAGCTCTGATAAAGTTGAATTCTAAGTGTCTCTATTTACTCCTGCAGGTGACTGGTGTGTTCAGTAAAGAGTACATACCTCAGGGTACACGGTTCGGACCCTTACAAGGTGTCATCTACACCAAAGACAACGTGCCCCCGCAGACCAACAGGAAATACTTTTGGAGGGTGAGTGTCTTCATTACTGATGTAATGCATGAGGGACACTTCTGAGGAGAGCAAAGTTGCCAAACCAGTCATGAATGACTTTCTAAAGAATTTAGGTGGAAACAAACTGGAAAGACATTCATTCAAATGGAATTACTATATACTTTAATCCCAAACAAATCTTTTTCAAATAAAATGCAAAAAATGCTGACAATGTTAGGTTGTGCAGATGTTTTCCTAATTTTAAGTAACAAAGAACATAAAAAACACTATTTTGGAGTTTCTAGAAACATTTAAAACATCCAGTTTTTAGACCTTGTGTTAACATTATTGGTTGTTTTTTTATCCTGGAACATTTTTAAAATGTTCCACTACCAACTTAAGAATAACTTTTTTGATATCATATATACCGTTACAGAATGTCTCGCTTTACTGCAAGAGTGTTTTTTAAAAACTTTAAAAGAATGTTCTGAGAACGCTCCCTTTTAGCTTGATACTCTTTTCTTTTTGAGTTCCATCGTTGAAAAGTCAAATATACTTGGAAAACACAGAGGAAGCCCTAAGAGATCTTATCCTGTTTGTTGTGGATCTCAGCGTTGTTCTCATACGATGGTTTACTCAGCAGAAGTTCTCAGTATAGTTATTGTGAAACTCTGCCAGGCTAGCGCAAGCCTTGGTTTGTGGCCAAGATTTTAGAGAAGTCAGATTCTTTAGATGTACACAACAACATACACACACACAATCACTTTCCTTTGTGTTGTGTCGCATGCATGCGAGTCACTGCATTTCTGCTGTTGCATCGTTGCGCATGATCTTCAGTCCTTTTATCTCTTTGCTAAAGGTGACCAGGTACCGTGTCTGTTTTTGTTTACATTTGTGGGGCGAGCGCGTGTACATAAACGCGAGCGGCACACCCGCACGTTTGCTAGCGTGTGTGTGTGTGTGTGTGTGCTCGCCGTAGGTACGTGCAATTGTGTGTGTCACTGTGGGTTTTCCTCTGAGCTGTCCTTTCCTTACTCCATTTCCTGTAAATCCATACCAACTTCCTGTTGGCATTGAGGAGATTTTAAAACATCACATGATTTAAGGGCAGGTGAACGGCATGGAGGGCAGTCAGTAAGGGTGAAAGTTGTGTTTGAGTCTTTCCAGGGTGTAGCTGATAAACGTGTCTAAGATAGTGGAGCGATACTTGCCCTGGCACGTCAAAGCAGTAAATTTCCCCACATTCAAATGAGACCGAGAGAGGGTGGAGCAAGGGGCGGAGATTATCGTGTGTTTGGGAGCATGTGTAAAAGTCTGCTGCTTTTATAAAGAGCTGACATCACTGACAGAGTTACTCACACATCTGATCTGAAGCCACACACACACACACAGACTTTCGCAGGTTAGAGGACAGAAACAAGTTGACAATCAGCTGTTGGAAGAGCATTCTGTTCATGGCAGAGGTGAAGAATTATTTATGACAACTTCAACTTTTTACAGAATGTCACTAAATGTGATGTAAAAAATCTGGAGGTTTCAGCTGAATTAATTCTGATGATGATGATGATGATGTTGCTCTGCATCAGATCTAATGTCATTTCTCTGTTTCTCCATCAAGATCTACAGGGGTGGTCAGCTACACCACTTCATCGACGGTTACGATGTACAGCGTAGTAACTGGATGCGGTACGTCAACCCGGCCCACTCGCTGGCCGAACAGAACCTGGTGGCCTGTCAAAATGGCCAGGAGATCTTCTTCTACACCATCCGACCCGTAGAACCGAACCAGGAGCTGCTGGTGTGGTACAGTCCGGAGTTTTCCCGGAGACTGTGTGGCCAGCCAGAGCAACAGGACAGCCTGAAACCAAGTGAGTCACCAGCTCCGGTTTTATCCCGATTGTTGGGGAATTGGGCAGGGAAGAGTGATTCTGTGGATAGTGAGATGTTTGGGAATGTGTCAGTGTTGACTGTCTCTCATCTCTCATGACACTTTTCACTGTAAACTTTAAACTAACTACAAACAAAAACTTACAATTCATTTTTGTGTATAATTAACTTTATGCGTAAATTTAGTAACTGAACTTTGTACTTAAATTTTATGACTAAACATAGCATTTATATTTTTAAATGTTTTACAGAAAATTTTAAATATAAAGTACCGCGATAAACGCTTAAAAAATATCGTAGATCGCTGAGTAGAAAAGACATTGTTTTGATGCGTTCAGTGAATGGACACAAATCTGTTCTTTAATAACAATGAAAACGATCATGATACTGATCATGATCGCGTTCCATCTCTTCCAGTTTCTATTTTTTACCTTCTTTCTCATACCATTTCTTTTGCTTTCTCTCGCTGTCTTTGTGACAATAGCATTAGTCATCTTAACTACCTTTGTATTTTGCCCCTCCTGTGTGTACACTCACACGACATGAGATCTGAATCTGCATTTGTTATGTGCCTGGCATCTGTCTTTATCTGTCCACGAATCAGCTGATTTCTCTGAAGGAAGATATGTTTTACTGTTGTTATCTGAAGAGATCATTTAGGGCACCCTTGATTCATCTGAACTCCTATGCTAATGTTCTAGTGAGACACTGCATGAGTATTTTAAAACAGGTTTTAAAATAATCAAACATATATGCATGTATTTATATGTATGTGTATATATACTGTCATTATGATCAACAGTGACCCTGTCCTTAAACATCATTAGACGTTCTCTGAAGGTTCCTAAATAATGAATGTGACAATTGCTTTGTGTGTGTGTGTGTGTGTGTGTGTGTGTGCTGGATATTTCTGTCTGTAGGGGCATCTTGTGATTGTACTTTTATCACACAGATTCAATCTCTCGTTGACACTGTGCTATTTCCTGTCTCATTCATTCCACGGTATTTGTGTGTGTGTCTGTGTGTGTGTCTGTGTGTGCGTCTGTGTGTGTGTGTTTCTGTCTGCTATTGTTAAGGCCCATTACCTGAGTCATGTTGACACACACGCTCCAGTCTTGAGACATCTTAGTGATGTTTTAACTGAACCAATTATTAAATATCCCTCTTCAGGAAACCTCAGACAGTGAAGCAATGTTGTCTATCCCATGAGCCTTGTCTTGTCTGTTCTATTAAGTTTTACTTCCTGTGTGAAGCTCAGAAAATCTGTATGTTCTATTTTACAAGCAGCAATGATAATGTGTGAACTAGTGAATAATATGTATGTATATGTGTGGATATACATGTATGGAAACATATATGTATGCATGTGTATACATATAAATGTTTGCAAGTCATTGTTATATTTACTGTTATATTTAGTAAACAATTTAAATTCATATATATATAAATTGCTGAATATTAATAAGGAAGTTACATTTTGCTGCTGTGTTCATCTCAAATACACATTTTCACTTTCCTCACGGTAGTTAGGAAATGCCTGTAAAACTCTGATGCCTGTAAACGTCGCATCAGATTGGTTCACATGGGGTTTGAGGAACCAAGTTTTGACCACAAGGGTAATAATGTGTTTGTGTAATCTTCCCATCGCTGTGTGACACAGTCTCACTCTGTGCCTCTCTCCATGATATAGCAGGTTTTGTCTGAGTCACGGCAAAGGTTACTAAAAGCGGCTAGCTGTTGTGGCTTTCTTTTTACAATCTCTAGAGCAAAAGGACAGTAATAATCGGACCTTATCTCAATTCCCTGTGTCAGTAACAGTTAGTGCTGAAGCAACGTCTGAGAATTTGTTTCCCATGGTTTAGGACATCTGCTGCTCGGGTGACTCAGAGCAGTTTCTGAGTGAGAAATGCCGTCGTGACACGAGTCTCCTTTCTTCCGATACATACATGTACCCCCCCACCTCACAAACATACACACGCCTACATCACAAACACCCACACGGGTGTAATCTAGGTGCTTTGTGAAAACGCTACTATCTATTTGTCAAATAGAAACCAGTCAGATACCTTCTGCCTGTCAGCTTTAAACTGAAAGCTGCCATTTACCATAAGTGAGTTTCTGAGGGGGAAGGACATTAGTAGGTGTATGACAGACTTACAGGCATATTTGATTAGCGATTGAGCATCGTTAGCATGTATACCCTGAAGATGTACGTGCGTGACAGAAAAATGAGTGAACAATTAGCGATTGAAAAAAAGTCATCTCAAACTGTTTCATACTTGGTTTTTCACCTCCACCAACTGTGTTCACGCTTCATCTGATGCTGTTCTGACGGTTTTTTTCTCTGTTTTATGTTTCAAGCAGAGCACATACCTGATATGGCATCATATGAGTACCTGAAACAGCCCCTACCTCATACCTACTATCCCAAACAGCCCCCCAGCCCACGAAAACTTCACAGTGAGGGAGAGGAAGAAGAAGTGGACGAAAAGATCGACGTAGAGGTTATTGAGAGGGACACACCACCCGACACGCCGGACGAGCAGGTTGTGGATTTCAGCAACAAGGTCTTCAAAGTTGCTCCACCAGAGCCTGTGCGTTCTCCACCACAGAACCAGAAGGAGCCGAACATGAGCACTCATCCGTACCCCTCCCTCTCTCCACCACAAGAACTTCCACTCCATCTGCATGGTCTTTATGGTCATCATGAGGGTCTGATCTCATACCCTTCATTGCCCTCACCCAGACCTCTGCAAGCTCCATATCCTCTTTTATCTCCATACAACCCCCATTATCCCCAACTGCTGTTGCCTCCATATTCCCCTCCCTTCCCTTCCATGTTGCCATCTAAAGGAGGTCTCCGGTACAACAGCTTTCTGGGTAATGATGGTCTGCCCTACTCTTCCATACCCCAACCTGGTCTGCTACCCGTTACTCTGCCTTATCCTACCCCAATTCACGGAGGTCTGAAGGAAAGAATCCCAAATACTCCACCCAGAGGAGCTCCTGTGACTCCAGAACTTTCCCCTCAGCCCAAGCACTCCCATCAGCAAACCCCACAGAAGCCAGTTTCTAAACATGAGGAGGCCATCAACCTCAGCCTGGCTTTACCCCAGAGCACCTCACCCATGTCCTCCTCATCCTCACCGACCCCTGGGTACAAATCTCTCCCCTATCCGCTCAAGAAGCAAAATGGCAAAATCAAGTACGAATGCAACGTCTGTCTGAAGACATTTGGTCAGCTGTCCAACCTCAAAGTGAGTCTTGTTTTCCATTCCTGTTGATCATGTTCTTACATATCCTGCTCTAAAGCTGTTTCTATAATTTAAATTACAGTTTATTTGTTTTGCACATTTTAAAGTGAATCTGATTTTTCTCAGGAAATCTGACCTGAGACCTTAAATTCTAAATAAATATTTTAACTGATTTATTTATTAACTTATTTTATTTATTATTATTATTATTGTTATTATTATTATTGTTGTTGTTGTTATTGTTATTATTGTTGTTAATTTAATAATTAGTATTTTCTAACTAATCTGTTACGTAATGACTTAAAAAGTTACTGATTGCAACTTTAAAGTTCCAAACATATAGAACTTTTATATATTCTAAGCATATATATGTGTGTGTGTGTGTGTGTGTTTATGTATAGATATATATATATATATAATGTATATAGTAGACAATAAAATATAGCTATAACTAAACGTGTGAATTTAATCTATAGGTGCACTTGAGGGTCCACAGTGGGGAACGTCCGTTCCAGTGTAACCTGTGTAAGAAGAGTTTCACCCAGCTAGCTCACCTCCAGAAACATCACCTGGTGCACACAGGAGAGAAACCTCATGAATGCCAGGTAAATTCCTCCAGGTGCCATATCTGTGAATGAGGCAGGAGATAAAAGGCTTTGAGTGACAGTTATACCCTGTTAGCACATAATGACGCACACCCACAACACAGCTTATCGCTCGCAGAACCTTTACCTCGTCACTCCTGTTTCCTTTAAGAGAAAATACCTGGTTAAACAGTGACTAAAGAGGGTGTGACAGTGGCGTCAGCCCAGCCATTCATCTATCTTGACCACTGAAAAGAAAAAACTCCATTAATGCTAAAACGCGCCTGGCTCTCTGTCTACATACCAAAGTGACAACACTGCAATTATGTAATGTGACAAAGACGACGCCGTCTGTTATCTTGTTCCCCTTTGAGGGTACGTCCACATTAATTGTTTGGAAATGCTTTTATGTTTTCAAAAATTGCTTGTCCACACGAAACCTCAATGAATGCTTTCGTGAGCGTGCGAAAGAAATGCAGTTTCCAGTTTAGTCACAAAAGCCGTAGCCGTCATTTAATCTCTTAGACCTTTAAGACAAAAAACAAATCGTTTCTAAACTCTGATGTAAAGAGAATGATTCATTTTAAGGCTCTTTTATACTTAAATAACTTCAACTGTAAAGATAAAACAGTCTTGTATAAAAGTGACTTGACAAATTGCTAATTAATGAAAGTGAATATTGTGTGAAATAAAGTTTAATCCTCTTTTGCTTCTCCACAGGTGTGTCACAAGCGCTTCAGCAGCACCAGTAACCTGAAGACTCACCTGCGTCTGCACTCGGGAGAAAAGCCCTATCAGTGTAAACTGTGTGGTGTGAAGTTCACCCAGTACATCCATCTCAAACTCCACCGCCGTCTGCACAGCTCTCACGACCGGCCTCACTGCTGCCAGGCCTGCGGCCGCTCCTTCATCCACCGATTCTCCGTGCCTCTCCATCAGCGCTCCGGCTGCTGTCCCACCGCCCGGCCCGACGTCCCAGAGACGAGGCGAGCAGCAGAGCTTGTGGAGCGGTTCGACGCCAGTCACGAGGCCGAGGCTCTGCCGGAGAGCGTCGGGGAAAGCCAGGTGGACGCCACTCTGGAGAAATGGCTGGCCAGACATTTGGAAAGCGGCGAGGGAAAAGAGGATCACGGAGTCCTCAAAGCTTTCGCTTCAGTGCCACACAGGGTCACCAGCACAGGCCACCACCAGGAGAGAGCCAGTGTGGTGCACTTCAGCCATCGATCTTCTATTAAGACTGAGGAAGAGTAGATGCGGGATGAAATATAGCTTTTTCAGGTCTTCCTGACCCCCAAAACAAATGCTGTCCATGCACAGGGCATTTCCTAGTCGACACCAAAAATACTCCCTCCTACAGGGATGAATCGCAAAGAAAAGAGTGAACCAAGCCAATAAGAGCCGCACCAAACAAATAGTGTTTCCAAAGACTTGAGGAACGCGTGAAGGTTTGAGCTTCTGCGCTTTGAGCTGTTGTAGAATGAAGATGTGATCGTAATGTCCTTCAAACATCTGTTTTCATACGTCTGTTTGTGTCAGTTTGTCTTAACTTATTTTTGTTGGTTTTCTGTTGTTAAGCACTGTATCAGATTTAATGTTTGTGTGTTTTTTTTATGTTTGGCCTGAAACATCTGACTCACGTTTGTGAGTGTTTTGTTTTTTTTAAATTCCTTTTCAGTCTGTTTTCCTAATATTGGGACACTCAGGAATCATTTTTAATCCCACTATGGACACTATGTGACAGTTTTCCAGACGAACAACGCGTTTTCCATCCATTCCAAGTGTAAACGAAAATGTTTTTGTTATGCAAATACGCAAGTATGTGTATAATGTGTACGTTTTTCTTTTTAAATCCTGTAAAGTGATATTTCATTGTAGCTTCTTGTCTTTGATTTACACACCTTGCTTTTTAATTCATGTATTCTATTTCGACATTGGAAAGACAAAATGCCTCTCTTTATTTAATATTTAAACTGAGAATAAGAATGCTTCATGTTTTTGGTTAGTTTTATTTGATGTTACATGGTTGTGTCTGCCAATGTTTACTGTTGTTTATTAATCCAAACAAGTATTTTTAGCACTATGAAAGTATCCAAAAAAAATGTAGCTGGAACTGAAATTGCCAATCATCTCCGATGAAGATTGCAAGATACGTCTTCCTTTACAAACTACAGATGCAACCGTACCTCGTTCTTCAAAAATTGAAATTGTTAGCTTTATGTTTTGTGCTCTTTTAATTTATTTAAAATCAGCGCTGGAAAAGGCAGGAACTAGATCCATGTGCTGGACGATTCTTTGCTATCAGGGTTTAGAAATGAGACATAAACATAGTCATTTTTGTACAGTTTGTTTTGTTACTCTAGCTTAATGTTGACTGCAGTCTAAAGTTGAGACTTTATACGTGAGAAATTATTTTTGACAACTTTTATAATGTAGCACATTAAACATTACTTCTCTAACTGTGTGTTCATGATCTCACTCTGTCAACAGAATCGACTTTCGCACCCACACACTCTTACGACTCCCTCAGGCTTGTTTTTTGAAAGTCCCTCACAGCTCTTGCCTCTGTGGTCGTATTTCTAGAAAGTAGAGGAACTGAAATTGTTACTCATCAGTCAGAGCTGCACAAAAATGCCCACCGTCACATGAAACGCTGATGTTCACGTTGACATTAAAAACTGCCTGTTTACCTTTACCTGATGTTACTGTACAATGATTTACGGTAAAAGTAACAGAACACAAATTTTTTAAAAATTGAAATACGCAACATAAAGGTTTCAGATTAACACCCCTCAGCTGTCAGAATATCATAGTACCAGTTAATATATTTCATTAGTAAAAAATGTCTTTCTTGTAGCTCAGTTATTATAGCTTTATGTTGTAAGAAATCGATTCCCAGGGAGAAAATCTAATGTAAAATTGTGTATCTGAATGTTCAGTTTGTATAAAGGTTTCTGCTAAATACACAATGTAAACATGTTTTGACACACCTAAAAAAATAGTTGAGGCACTAGCAAATACATACTGAAAAGTTTTTAAAACCTAAAAATAATAACCTGTAGCAAATACTGAAGGTTGTTGCAGTGTTAATCACATTAAACAGCTGAACAACTTTAATAGTTAGTTTATAGTTTGTGAAGTGTTCAGAATAAAAGCTGTCACTTCTGCTCAGCAGTTTCTCAGATCTGAACTTTCACTGAGCTATAAGCAGGTAAAACTGTGGCCCAATCGACACAAATGTCAGTAACAGCAGATAAGACATTTACAGTAAGCAGTGGCTCATGTTGTCTCTGAGTTCTCTCATCCCTCCTCTCTTCTCCCCTCAATCACACACACACACACACACGGCGGGGGAGTCCCACCCACCACACACACCTCAGACCAGAACAAACACACCTCAGGGTATGTGTGTGTGAGGAAGAGAGAGAGAAAAAGAGTGAGAGACTACAAGCGAGAGATAGAAAGAGAGAGTGTGCGGTGTAGACATCTGTCAGTAACAGCATGTCAAACCACTACCTTGAATACATCTGAGAAGTTACAAGAGGCCCTTTAATGGCAGAAAGGTGCAAAAAAATATGAAAACATACCACAGAAAAAGAGTGGAACTCAACTTGCTGTAAATGACATGCAGAGAGAGAGTGAGTGAGTGTGCAACAGAGAGAGAAGTATTTGCATTGCACTTCCTGTGCAGACCTAAGACATTATGCATTTAGTAATTGCTAGGAAGTCATTCTCTCTGAAACCCAAAACCTTAGTTCCTGCCAAGAGCCACAGCAGCACCAAGGTACCAAACTTTTGTTTAAAAAAAGGTCTTTGGCAGCTGCTTTCAGCAGATACAAAGAAAAGGAACTTCCATGTAACACAGACACGTTAAACTGGAAATAAACTAGAACATTAAAAATTAAATTAATAAAAGGAAAAAATAACACTGAGAGAAAAATAATAATAAAATTCACATTTTATACTCAAAATAAATAGCTGCAGTTTGTACCTCCTATTGCATTTATTCAAAACAATAGTGAAAAGACAAACACTGCAACATTATGGAGAAAACATAAGTGCCTCGTGGTCCTGACCTTTAAAAGCTGTTTCACGATGCTAGAAGAACCATTTTGGCTGTAGGGTTCCATAAAGAATCTTTAACATCCATAGAAGCTTTGTGTTTCTCAAAAGGTTCTTTGTAGTGGGAAAAAATGGATTAGACTAAACAAAAAGAAATAGTTATTTTAAGAACCTTTGACAAAACAGTTGTTTGGGGAACCAAAAATGGTTGTTATATGGCATCGCTGTGAACCTGTATTTTTTTGAGAATGTAGGTGCGGTGGTTATTTTTCAGGACATGGGCCTTGTTTGACAATTTGTTTGTATCTGGTTTCATGGAATTGTTTTGAAATACTAAAATAAATTGGTGTATCTCAGATCTTGTGGGAAGGCCAAGTTTAATGTGTAAAGTAGACCAAGCATCACACAGCATGAATTTGCCACATATTGTTCAGGGTTTTCAGGTGTTTGGAAACCTTCAGTGGTGCCCAAATATTCATACGGGTCTGTAGGCATCTGCCCAAGCATGATGACAGATTCCAAGGGTGGTTTGAAGTATCAAGGTTAGAAACTTCATATCACACAACATCCTAAATGTCAAATACAAACAGAAATAATTAACAACAAATTGGAGGGAAAGGACAGTTGGTTTTAAAGAATCAGACAATGTCAATACTTTATCATTCACTCCTTCATGAGGTATTAGCAAAGACCTTCATGCATTTATATTTATTCAAAAGTGACAAATGAGCATTAGCAGTTTGTTAAACCTGTTGTAGTATCTCTAAAGCTTTAATCATCATTATACAGGTTATTTCATTGTGGTACACCATTCCTCAAAAGTGAAATCACATTAACTTTCAAATTAATAAACAAAAGATTTTAATTTTATAAAGCATAACATTTTTCAACTAACTAATTCAACTAAATTGACAATTAATTTAAAAAAATTGCATTTTTATGCTATTCTCTGACATTCCTAAACGGTTAGCCATACCGACCGTTTTCCTTTCTATTGTTTTGTCCACATATCATGAACTGATGAACTGTTATTATATCTCTGACTACAAGAGAACTGAAAGTAGAACCGTTTGCCATCATTTCCAGGGAACCTGAGATTTCCAGAAAAGTCACATTCAGAGATTATTTACAATTCCAAACCAACAAAACACCAACTTATCTCCCTGCCTTATCTTCCCGGACAATACAGAGGAACCACTTTTTACGTTTTTGAATTTAATGTGCGTTATGCAACAACAAAACAGCCTCATTGTTTGATATGGGGAATAATTTTGGTTGGATTATTATGCATTTTGGAACACAGTTACGATTAACTGTCTGTAACACCTTGAATTTCCATATCCATGTACAGTAGAGGTTTCCTGAGCAAGTCTAACATTTTTACAGTACTGAAGTACATACAGTATGGCTTATGTTACCAAAACTAGCTTTGAATTATGCTTTGTTTATTTTCTTAACAACCCATCTATAATAGGTCGATGAAAACAAAGATGAAAACATAGAAACTGACAAGTCACGCTGTTAAATGTGTGGGTGACAGAACAAAGAGCAGGAAAACTCAAACATCTAACATGTAAATAACACACGCTATCTTTTGCAGTCAAATAGCAGCGTAACGCTACACTGCATTTTCACTTTTCCTTCTTCAACTCTGACTCAAAAACCTGGCAAACATTTTTTTATGACTGAGTTCAAAATATATACACACCCAATGAAACTCATCGCATTTAACATCACTGCAAACTTCCTTATAGTTCTGTTACACGTAAACAAGAACATGTTCAATGTGTGATGAATTGTTCCAGGGCTTGTTGCAAGTGTTATAAAACATGATACGCACAAACTAAACTTCCAGTTTAAGACACTGAAATTCCAGATAACTGTGTGCCCACAACCTTAAATGGGTGGAGTGACTTTGTGTTTCTTGTTAAATACTTTCTTGTTGGTTTAAATAGTGTAAGTGTTGTTATGTAATTCAGTCATCTTTGCTAAACAAATACACCAAGTAAATACTCAAATGCACATCGTAGTGTGTTATTTCAGTTCAATGCTTCACCTATATGTGTGTGTGTGTGTGTGTGTGTGTGTGTGTGTGTGTGTGTGTGTGTGTGTGTGTGTGTGCATATGCACATATATTACAATCAATGAATTGAATCCCCCTGTTGATATACAGTAGCTGTGTATGGTAATAAACAGAAGCATAAGACAGATGATCGACAAGTCAAATGAAGCCTTTCGTGTGGCACACGCTCCGTTCAACCTGTTCACGGTAACATCTCGTGTGTCATCTGCGCTTGTCAAAGGCTGTCAGACGTCACGCTTCTCTAAAATTACCTCCTAAGAAAACCGGTTCGGGCATCGTAACATCAAGCAAATATTTAGTAAGAATGATCAGTAAGAATGATCATTTCTCTGAAGAGTCATAAGTTAAAATAATAAAAGAAATGGATTCTTAATGTGATTTAGTTTCTCTTTCCAAGTTGTCCCAAGGATGAGGAAACATTGTAACCAGCCAACAATGTTAGTGTATAAAAGTTTTTATTATGTAACTAAAGTGTTAAACAATGTAAGTTCTGGAAACGCTCAAAATATGCAGTTTAAAAACAACATGCAAGTCTTTTTTAATTCTGTAACTTTTATAACGTTTCACTAACAATATAAAAGTAAAGTTTTTGATACATGTGACACGTAACGTTTAACTAATGTTCCTGTAAGAACGTTTTTATCCGTTTATGAGAAACTTTCAGAGAACGTTTAGGGAACATTAGCCAAAGTTTCGAAAACATTCTCTGTTAGTTTGGTTGGTGGACGGGATGTTACACAAACCTCAGATTTCTGATATGTTATATCCATTAGTTGCCTGCCTTTATATACCTTTTGCAATGGCAGTATTTTATCTTATTTTATCGCATTTACATATTGACCCAATATTCTGCAAGCTGTTTGTGTCTTTACGTAGGACTTTCAAACCAGGTATGTCTGCATCACGTCACACCTCTGAGACATTTTTAAAGGCATGTTTCTAAAACCAGCTCTGAAATCTCAGAGGAAACCAGATTTACATGGAAATTTGCACCGTCCATCAAAGCTTCATTCCCTCGCATCGGCACCGGCGATCACACGAACCGTCTGGTAACTGGACCCTGAAAGCAGGATGCATCCTGCACCTGTTTGTACCGATCTGTCAGTGATGCAGAAGAAAATGTAATAATGAGGAAAATTCACGTTATGATTCATGTTGGGAATAAAAACGATGAACTTAAAAGATATTCAGTACCAAGAAGGTACAACATTTCTGAGACATTAACAGAACAGAATAAATCTCGTAGTTTCAATCATTTCAACAGCATGACGGACGCGTTTCTGCACAGATGCTTATCCGGATACACCAGTAATATACTGAGAGTATCAGGAGTAAGATTTGCTTTAATATCGCGCCACCTACCGGTCAGTAAGTGTCATTACAACCAAGTTTTTTTGCCTGCAGTACCGACTTATAAACACAAGGTTGTTGCTCTAAAGCTTTCATTACAACGTCTTTATAGTAGAAATATGTTTTAAATATAAATAAAATAGTAAAATATTAAATAAAATAGTAAAATATATTCGCCAAGGGTTTTAAAGGGAGAAAGTTACAATTTTTCAGTCTTTCTTTGATGAAACGTGTCTTACAAAAAACTAAACGCTATAGATGCGTTTGATTTGAGTTTAGCCAAAAATAAAACATAAATGTATTTCTTATACAGTTTAAATTCCTCAATAATGTTTTATTGCTAAAATACTTTCAGGTCATGGATCAAACCAAACGTTCAGATTAACGAGGATGACAAAAAACAGACAGAAGCGTCTCTGAATCGGACCATGAACTAAATATTTTCTCGTCAATCCTGTTTTTCAGTCATTTGAACATCATCTGCGATTTTGCAATTAAAACTAAAGTTCACATGTTACTGCTGATGTGTATAAACCCGAAATACTTCGTTCTTATGCCATGATGCACATTTTACATGAATAAAGTTTACTCACATAATGGGTAAGTTTATCTCAGTTTTAAGACCCCGAAATCCACACAAACGACTAGTTTACGTTCATTTTTAATGTTTATGTATCTGTTTACGTATTATTGTTATGGTTTTTGAATCAAACTAAATATAGCTAAAATCCCTAGGGCCATGTTTGCATAAACCTACACTTATCTCACATGCCTTTGTGTTTTGATCCGGTATGTAACACAAACTGCAATGTTAAACTTTCTCTTGGTGGGCGAGGGCGTTTCTCCCTCGGGTTTGCTGGGAGTCTATGACTGCGTCTCAAATCTAAAGCGCAGCCTACCTAGGGCGTCGCAGAGGCGTGCAGCAGTACTTACACTACATGTCTACTAATGACCTACATGCGATCTAGGTAGACAGCTCACTCGCTTTTAAACAGAGACAGGTTCGTTCATAAGAAAGAGTTGCGTTTGGTTGTGTACAGCAGAGCAGCTGGTTTGTATATTCGTGCATCGTGATAAATCTTCATATTGTCGAGAAGTTTGATAAAAAAAAAAAACTTCCTCGAGGTTCTTTTAAAGTTCATGGCGAAAAAAAGTCTTTCCACCAAAAGCTCTTTGAGGGGCTTGTTTTCCAAAAGCGAAGCTAATCTGAAAGAGTCAGTGGAGGATGACAACAAGAGCCCAGCTCTCAAGTTTTTTAAATGGAAGAGAAAGAAGAAAAGCGCAGATGGACCAGAGGAGAGCCCACAGTTTGCAAGGTAAAGATTTTTGCTGTTATGAATGATTTTCATGCTTGTTGTGTTTTAGTGTCTGACACTAAATATTTAGCCTTAATCCTTAAGATAAAACCAATGCAATGCACGTGTAACATAATATCAAATATACAACTCATGGATCAGAGACAAACGCTTGTATGTTTTCAGTTTGCATTGACGTTTGTTATGAAACATAGTTGAGTTTTCAAGCAGGGTTTGTGAACTAACAATTTACTCCCTTTAACTAATGATCTGTTAAATATTAAGCAACCCAGTAATGTTAATATTCTTTCATTCATTTATAAAGCATAAATCATATTCCACTGGGGGGTCTGTGTTGAGTAAATGTCTATGTGGGTCACAGTGTGTGTTGAAAACCCCAGCCAAACTTTTTTTGACGTTTCACTGATCCAATGAGACGTTTGTGAAGGACTTTGGACATTTCTCCAAACACGGCCACAGCATGAACTATACAGACAGTCAGACTGTGGATCTGTTCAGAAAGAGTCAACAGTTGTAGTAAATATTGTTTCTGTATGGTTCTCTTAAGTCACGTGAGATTCATTTACAAAAGGAAACTTTCAAGGTGATTCAAAGATCATGTGGACGGTTTTACACTTCACTAACTTTCCATCGAAGTTCTAGGAACTAGTTGTAGTTTTTAGACGTTGTGTTAACATTGTTGCTTTAGTTTTAGGAACATTATTTTAAGCTGTGTTGTAGACAACATTGTAGAGTCTTTGATGGATGTGGTATATAACATTTAAAATGTTCTACTATCTTCACTAAGTTTGTAATACTTTTAAGAGAACGTTTAGAGAGGTTTAGCCAATGTCCGCCCTTCCCTGTTAGCCAAGTAAAATTGCAGAAATGATCTATATTAATGTCGATCAATACATTTCTGTGTCAAATGACTAACACGCTTTTGTTAGTAACGGTGACGCTTAGTTATTTGGTAATCGGTGGATTTGAGTAGTTGAGCTGAATGGGTGAGTTCAGTTTAGTCATATAAAATCATCAAATTGCATATAATTGTAACTTAAAGAAAGTCTGGATGATGCCCATTCACTTGTTAAACATTTCATTAAAGCTCTCAATTAAAGATCCAGCTTTTATACTTGTTACTGTTATGCTCCGCCCTCAGGTGAGCGTCCTGCATCATTTTTACGAAACACAGGCATATGACTGTCCTATAAAACACACTGTCAGAATAAGTCAGGATCTGTAACCTGTGTTTGCATTCGTACAATACGCTGTGATGTCCTGTTCAAACACTGTAAATCATGTGTCTCTAGACCCAAATAAACCACAAGACAAGGCAAACAAACCATGTACCCGCAGTGAAGACAGGTATGAGGAAAGCTAAAACCCAAAAAGACTCGCTTTTGTGATGCTTATGGTTTCACAGAACTTAACAGAACTTTCACCTTAACTAAAAATGTGTGATCAGTTCAGTATGTGAGGTTTCATAGGAATAGTTTTGATGTTTCTTAAAAAAAGCACTACTAACATTACTGTCAGAATGTTTTGATAACTTTGACCGAACTTTAGCTTAGTTCTGGGAACATTCACTGTTAGCTGGGTTAGAGTCCAAAAATCTATTTCTTGACTCTCTGTTTAAACTAAATGAACATGAGAACATAATAACATACAGTTTAGCTTTCGTTCCTATGAGTCAGTTTCCCAAACTGCATAGCAGCAAATGATATGGTTTACTTATAGGTACATGAACTGGCTGTACCGCATGCTTACAGTGTCCCATCACACATAGCGAAACTGTTTGTCTAAATGCCCTCTGGGGTGAATCTTGATCAAAAAACTCCTTTGAAACCTAGTTTTTCACCTGCGTTGACGTTGCTGCTCTGATGTTTTGGCACTCAAAATGAATTCAGTCAGTTTGAAATAGACTCTGTTTATGCACCTTCGCACACATTTATCAGCCGTGTGCCTGAGGGTTTTTTTGGGTTTGGGTGGGTGGGTTTGGAATGTGAAGCAGTATGTTTACCAAAGACCCACCGGACCCAACAGACAACTCCCTTCTGAGGACTCTCACGCACCTCAGAGGGTCTCGGAGGGTCTCAGAACGTCACGAGCGCTGCTTCTACGTTCATGCAAATAAAACCAGTCTTGGCTTTCTTCTACACATTTGTGAATGACTTTATCACATGGTTTGAGAAGTTATTCAAGTTCCTGAGCCGCCGGAGTGGTGCCAAATACCAGCAGCCCTTTGTAAAGCTGAGTTTATATTAATGACAGCCAAATTATTCACATTCCAAACACGTGATGCTGATGCAGTTAAATTATGGAGGCACCTGTTCCACCCCAGAGTTTCCTGCTAAATGTCAGCAAAAGATGAATTATGAATTGTCTTCTGTACAGGAACATGTAAGAATGAACAGTCAGTGTATTGTGTTTCTGAAGAGATGAATCACAACCTCGG
>JBAJNP010003392.1:0-39969 GCA_036877545.1 Yasuhikotakia modesta
GGTGGCGCTTTGGTAAGCTGTGAGATTTCCCCCCTTTGTCTTGATACTTCTTTGTTGTGACTAGTGTTTTAGTGCGCGTGGACGAGGGTGAGATTCGAGCGCCCGTCCCACGCAAAAACTTGACATTGATGATGCGCAAGAGAGGCCTTTTCGTTCCTTTTAAAATCATAGATTCTCTTTATTGTACTGGAGCACATAATTCACAAAAAAATATAGCCCCAACTATAGCTTACAACTTGTTTAAAAAGCCTATATAAAATATGTCCAGTAAATTATTCTTTACTGATTTACACAATTTTACGATGTACAAAAGGTGAGATTTTTACTCGAACAATTACAGCACTTTAGGATACGACAAATTAACTTGTTTTAAATTGATGGTGACTTTTTTACTGGCAAAATACCAAAATGATGCATATATTTGAATATTGCCCTCAGAATGGTCGTCACTGTTCATTAACAAGTAACAGATCCATTGGTCTGGGACTTCAAAGCGCTGACAGCGTCACAATTAAAGGGGACGTTCAAAGTTCGTAATCACTTGACATCCACCAATACATTCCTCTGGTTAAAATGATAACTGGCATTAAAGGAACATACTAGTTGTATTACTGTTTCATTACGAAGTTAAAACAAACTACTAATTATCTGGGGTAATAAAAAAACATATTTAACTGTACAATACTAAACATCGCTCATAAATTATTTACATCACGTTTTGACTTCTCATTTAAACAAGTTATGATACAAATTGACGTAAATTAATAAATGGGGAAAAACTGTTTTATTGTTAAAAATTAATTTGGTCCAGATCATAACATGCCATGTCTTTTTCCTTCTCCCTCAATCAAAACAGAGCATTGCACCACGTTAGCGTTAGCAACTCAGCTTTGTCCAATGGGTAAAACCGATTAACAGACCGCTCGTTTTACCTGTATTTAGCAGGCACAGCCGCTCCGTCTCTCTTATGTCGGTCCTTCTGTTGCTCTCTTTCCGTGTTTTTTACATTGCATATATTACACAACCGTATTGTATTTTTGCACTGGCTGATGTAAAAAACAGTGCGCGAGACAGGCTGTTTAACCTCGGAACGATGCTCCTGGCGCACGCGTTTCCTTGACAGCGTCGAGTCCTCTGCCAGTACCTAGACTGTAAACGTTGGTCTGTGCGCATGCGCGGATTGAAGTTTTGACCACCTCCCACCAACTGGAGCTGCTGAGGCAGAAAGTAAATTGGGGTTTAAGTGTAAGATGTCGTTAAGGGCAGTAAATTATGTTAACTATATGAGCTGTTTTTATAACCTTTTTGTGATGTGTATGTGGTAGTAGTATTAGTAGTATTAATAATAATTATAGGCGCAGTGTGACCTTTGGTAAATTACAGTGTTACTGTTTGTAGTAATTGCAGATAGTGGACGAAGGACAAATGTTGGAACGAACTAACAGCAAAATTAAATACGTCTTCTTGTAAACAGATAATAAACAATTAAACAACTTTTCCTTTTAGAAAGATGTGGTTTCGTTTTCATTCCCGTACTTTCGTATTTCAAACAGCAGATGGCAGTGTCGTTGAACGCCTGGATCAAAATAAAGGGGTATTCTATAAAAAAATATATATTACTTTTTAAAAAGTACTTTGCATGATTTATTTTCTTAAATGTGGCTAATAAGGTGCCATTACAAGAAATTTTTAATTTTAAAAATAAAACATTTTAACATTTTCTATATCTTGAACTCTTGTATCTAAGTGTATTTAGATATATGTAACACTTGTTTCATTGACTTTCAAAGACTTTGATTGTGCTTGTATATAAAAATGTCATTAATAATGTTTTGTTACTGTTTGTTGCCAAAAACTGTTGCTGTCCTTGGTCCTGAACACAAATCATTTTTGAATTTATCTTTACTAGTTATTTTTTACTAGTATCCACCACAATAAAGTATACTGCAGAATGAATTATGACTATCTTTACATAAATAAATAGCAGCTTCACAAAAGGATAACGTTGCAGTAATAATGTGTTTTAATAAAAGGGATCTGGAAAACATTCACAGGCTAAGGTGTAAAAAATGGCAGTCTGAACAGGGGATACAGGAGAAATTCTAAGGTTCCACACCAAAAAACAGCAAGAATTTACAGCTTTATACATGAAATATTCAGGGACATCCTCAAGTGAAAATTTTTGCTCATACAGACCAACACATGTCATGAACAATTAATCTCTATAAAGTAAATGATTTTAGTACTCCTGTGTCTTGCTCTATGCCACACTCATTTCTGACCAACCGGTGAAGTTGGTTGGACAGACCTACATTCGCTGAGTGACTGTTCTTACTACTTAAAAACCAGACACTGTTACCTTAGGAAGGAAGAAAATTTAAGAGACATTTGTAACATTGCTGCAGCAACTGAATTCAACTATTTTTCTTCTCATTTAGTTTAAAAAATCTAAAAATTTGAGTAGGGATGTCTTGCTGAGTTTGAATTTGTCCTTCTTTTGCTGTGTGGTCCAGTTTGTTAAGTAGGGCTTTGGATAGAACTGGAGGTTGCAGACTTTTTCTTCACATGTTAGGCAAGAATTAAACATGACTTCTAACTGTGATATTGTTTTACTGAAACCCACAGAAAGATAATTTAACATTTTACTGGAGATGCTTACAGGCTACACAAACAATGATCTGACTTGCAAGTGTATTTAGACAGCATAGCTTCATTCATATTGTAATGCAACTAGCTTTTATAATGCAGTAACTTTAAAATGATCTATTGTTTATTTTTTGGTTTACACTAATTTGATGTAATGACTGAATTGACCACAAGAGGATGCTGTTAGACTATCTGTAAACTATTCGCTGCATATTGCATTAACTGCAGTCTCATATTGTGAGCGACGCTCAATTGTCCAGTGCTGCTTTAGCGGGAGACTGGTTTCTCATGCAGTATTTATTAGCATTCAAACATCTGCACCTGTAAACACAAACAAACATTAACATTCCTTCTGAATTTCATTGTCTCTCATACTGACACAATATTTTCTGACCCTGTTTAGGTTATTGTCACTGTGATCAGCATACATTTTAGGCTGTGATTTAGCTGAGGTTGTAAATACAGCCAATCATACTGAGGTTCTTCTGGTGTGATCTCCATGACACAAATCTACAAAGACCCCATGGAGCACAATCACACCCGATCCCAGTGTTTGATACAATAAATGATGTTTCTCAAACACTGCTAGTGTGTTCTGTGTGGCTATGGCTGCTGCTGATGGACAGCTCTGATAACCCTGGTTTCAGCTCCAGTCCAGGGTCAGTGTCCATGTCATGGAGCTCCAGATTTCGGATTCCATTGCCATCCCCATTTCGACAGTTACTATTGCGATCAACAGCAATTTTTTGACAAATCAGGATGGGCGTGACTGCTGCATGAGATGGACAAGGAACATTTATAGGGATGGGTTTGAGCCCCACCTTTTCATACTGGCAGTGCATATAACTTGAAAAGGCCCGTCTGTAGGTTTTATTGAACAAGGTGTACACTAAAGGGTTAACCCCTGATGAGATGTACCCTACCCAAACAAACACGTTTAGGAGTTCATTGAGCAGAGGCTCATTACAAGCTCCACGGCAAAGGACGTAGAGAACATTAGTAATAAAAAAGGGGCACCACATGATAAGAAAGAGGAAGAACACTACGCCCAACACCTTGGATGCTCGTCGTTCATTCTTGATGGCCTGCATCATCCCACGCCGGCCATGGGCTCCACCCGGGTCTCGCCCGGCGGGCGAATTCATCTGAGACGGAACTTCTGAACCTGCAATTATTGAGATGGTGTCCAAGGGTGGTGTCAGACCGAGAGTGTTTCCATCACTGTTACTGATTCGAAGACAGTTAAGGCTATTGCGACGGGATGGAGCAGATGGTGGGGCAAGCTGGGAAGTGGATGGAGCTGGGGGCTGCAGAGGTTGCTGAGAAGATGCTTTTGCCTCATGGAGGAAGACTGTGGCCTGTCGCTGCAGTGCTTGGACGGTAAGACAATATGTTACTACCATTATGACTAGAGGAATGAAGAAGGCAACAAAAGAACCAACAAGTATAAAGCGCTCCTCATTCAGAGCACAGTTCCCATGTATAAAGACCTTATCTCTATTATGCAGTCCAATCACTGGGATAGGCATTGAGATACCTGCAAGAGAGAGAGAGAAGGGATGAAGTTTGGGGAGGAAAATGTTCAATAAACTAATCTCTATTCACATATAAAGAACAAGCCTTCAAAGCTCAACAACATGTTATGTCAACAGTAAAGGAGCAGGGGAGGCCTAAAAAAGAGAGATGGAGCAAATAACAGATTTTTAAACCAAAGGAACAGTCAGACTGAGAGGGACAAATGAGAAAGACAACTGCATTTAAAAAGATTAGAGACAAAAGTTAAAGACAATCAGGCCCAGTAAAACAGACTCAGAGGTCTCTATTTAAGACCAATCTTGTCTTGTCTTCATGATGGTTGAAAGAGAGGATCTTCAATTAATTAGAACAGATGAGTCAGACTGTCAAGGCACATGGAGCCTTAATGCTGTGTTAGATCCAGATAAAGATCAAATAAACATTGAGCTCACATTTGAACAGGGAGAGGTTAGATGCGTAAACTCTCTACCATCTGTACTGTCATAACTAAGTTTCACTAACATTAGCAAATGAGCCCTCTGTGGACAAAGAGAGGGAGAGGTGAATAGAAGACAAAAAAAGCAAGAGACAAAGGATGGCGGTTAGTGAGATTTTCTGTTTAGTCACTCCTGATGGCGCTGTCATAAGTTGATATATATAGAACGATGAAGTTAAATAGAGAAAGGTGCGAGGCAGAAATAAAATATTTTCCTTTTCTATAAAAAACATTTACAAAGGTTTTATGCAACAAAAACATTAATAAACATGGGAGCAGTTGTGGTCTACTAGTTAAAGTGAGATTCCCATTGCTAGAAGCTAGCAACTGAGGTACCCTTGAATGGTTGTCCACTGCTCTAGGTGTGTGTTCATGATTTTCAATTTAGTGTGCGTTCACACTAATTACACCTATTGTGTGTGCACTAACTTAGACAGGTTAAATGCAGAGGACAAACTTTATGAACTGGTTACCATACTTTGCCTGCATGTCACATCTTTATTGTGACATCTGTGTGTTTGCTGTTGTATTATGTATAGTTTACTTTTTCATTGGACCCAGAGTCTGTAATAAAAGTTTAGGGATGATGACAACTGCCAGTTATATCAATGATCCCAGACCTAAAATGCTATTACAGATAAGTCACCCCAACAACATAACAAGCCAGACACTAGAGTGCGCTAATGCTCCAGCGCGCCAAGCCCTCTAACCATTCTGTAATAAACTGACTGACTTTTTTGCACAGTAGGTGGTAAAATTTTAAGCATTCATTTTGGTCAACATTATTCTGAATTTAAAAGAGTTCTTGAAGAACTGATCTTAATGAAAATCATCAAATTGATGTGTTAAATTTATACAATATTGTTTTTGTAATGCTCTGTACGTATTGGCCTCTTACACCCAGCTGGAAGTTCCTGTAGTCTTAAGAAACCCCCTGCTGTCAACTACACATATGTATATGTTTTAAAGGAAATGAATCAAAGAAATATTTTTCTGACCTATTGAAATGGTCCAAACGGCAGCAATCTTTAGCATGGCCTTGGTGCGAGAGTTGAATCGGCTGTGCTCGATTGGGTTTCGTATGGCCACGTATCGGTCGAGAGATATGGCACACAAATGCATGATGGAAGCAGTGGAAAAGAGCACATCCAGATATATCCAAATGGGACAAAGTGCACTGGGCAATGGCCAGGCATAATCTAGAAAGAAAGACAGAGACAGATACTTAGTAAAAATGCTTCATAAAACATAAAACACCATTGTGGAGTAATGCTGAAGACAAGAAAGAAGTGAAACAAGAAAAGACAAGCATAATTGGGAGAAAGAAAAAAATTGTTCTACTTTAACAAAGTCAGACTGAACAATGAGAACGCAATAAGATTATTCAATAAACTCAATCTGCTTCATCACTCTGTCTCCTGGTTGCTGTTCTTTCCCTCCATCTCTTTATCTGTAGAAGTGTTAACTGACAACAGAGTTGACTATGCAGTGGTTAAAGACAAAGTCTTTCTCGTGACTTAATGATACAGTGGTGGTTGCAAAGTGGTCCTAATAGATCACATTATCACAGCCAAGTAAACTTCTGACCAAGAGAGCTAAATATGGCTGTTATGTCAGAACACTGAAATAACCAACATTATAGCGCAGCCAGGTTATGTAAAAAGCAAGTTATTCAGAGGTGTGTAGGATGACAGATACACACAGTCATTCTGGTCAGTAAAAACGTAATAAAATATGTAATAAAATGAAAACTTCAGCTGTAATGTTTGGGACACTATCAAGTAGAATGTATACGTTTCTTGGAAAGAAAAATGTTGGAAGAAATGTTGTTCTACAAACTTTTCTTCAACACACTTGAACTAAACAAGAAATGAGGACAAGAGCTTAGACCTTTAATTTAGCGTCTCAGGTTTAAATTGATAGGCCTTTTGATGATAGAAGTGGCAAAACGAAAACTTCACTAGAAAGGACACAGACTAATGCAGGGTCAGATACTCTTACAAAAAGGTCTGCAAGTCTGAAGGGGCACGTCTGAGGCTCAGACAACATAAGCACCTCACGAGGCGATTCACTGTCAATTTAACCTTTTATTGGAGACCAGGGCAAGCGCAGACAGTCCAGTCACTGCATGAGACTGGATCAAATCCAGACAGAATTGTGGAGATCAGGACAACTGGACTAGAGTAAAGTAAACAAACAACAATAAAACAATGTGCTGTCAAAAAACTTTCACGTGTTTTGACACTGATGCTGAGCCAAGAGTTTTTCCTCTTTTTCTTTATTTGTACACCTTTATTTGTCACTTTGGTGGTCTCATGCACACTCTGCTGTCAACTGAAATAGCCCACATACATGTGATTTCACTTCTCATAAATGAGGAAAAATGGCTGCAATGCCTTTATGATGTGACATATTACTGTGTTAAATAAGCAGTGAGAGAAAGAACAGTGGAACAGTCATAAAGAAAGTGAGGGTGTGCTGGAAGAAGTAGGTTTCCATACAAAATCACTTGTCCACTGCAGGGCTGGAAATTATCCTAGCATTTCAGGCCATGGGCAGGATAGATGGCCAGCCAATCACATAGCCAATTAATAGCCACCTTAAATTAAAGTTTTAATTTAATAGTTTTAAATTGAATAGTTTATTTCATTTATTATACTGCGGTCACACAAGAGTGTGGGGCTCAAAACATACTTAACATGTCAAGAGGGCACAATATCTTTAATGTTGCATGTGACTTCATTAGTATGTTGATGACAGAAGCACACACTCTAATAAGTATTTTATCCCTTGATTGGTCCAGCTGGTGAAGGCTCTTCACATCTTTGATCCATTTACAACAAATGATAGTCTAGCCCTGATTTACATGTATAGTGGAGATATCTTCCACTGCAAATACAAATGAAGGGAGTGAACACTGTAGTGAAAAGATACTTTATCTGTTTGTTTATATCACTAGTATCACTTGGGTAATTTAGCTTAAACTTTCAACTTTTTATAATGTCTATGGCTTTGCTTTAATTGACAAACACAGTCCAGAAATGCACTCACAATCTTTCACTCAATAATTTTTATTAGAGACCACTGTCTGTTCTTTCTTTTTAGCAGAGGCAAAGCTGCAACAGCCACAGTAGATATTTGGTATAATGCTCATAATTTTATAAGAACTTATAAGAATATCCAATCAGAATTTGAAACTGTACATTTTATAATACCCCTTTTGTACAGAAATAGTGATGGTCAGGTGCTATATAAACCTCATTGGCTCTTGTTTTGCTGCACTGAATGAACACGCAAGCAACTCTTATTATATTCTTTATTCTTTATATTATATTCTTTATTACCAAGATATTTTAGGAGTCATTTAAATGGTATTTGTTATATATTTACACATGCAATATATTTGTAAATTCAAAGTGGCTGAAGTTGCAGTGTATATGTACATTAAAAATAGAAAAACACTTGATTGATTATAATGGGAGTGATCAAGTTATTGTTAAGCCTTATGTGTTTGTGTAAACATTATGGAAACACATGAAGCAGGACTGTGCAGTCAGTGGAAATGGGCTAAGAGAAAATTAGCTTGTCAGATTTCTCTTTGAGCCGCTCAGTGTAAGTATAGAGCTATCTTAAACATATCCTGACATAGTACGTTCTTAAAGGTAATCACCCTCATGCATTGCTCTGATTTCATTCCTACCACCCTGTCCCTCTCTTTCTTTCTCTCTCTCTCTCTCCCACTAAAATTCAGTGCTGGGGTTTCAATGCTTGATTCAAACAGTAATAGATGTGGCAGGCCATATGCTTCATCAAAAAACCCATATCTCAGTCCATTTTTTATCTGTTTTGGAAATAATGCAGCAGAGCTCTAAACCCGACTCTCAAACACAGATTAAACAGTCTGAATCAACCTCAAGGTCAGTCGGCTGTATCTTTTAAAAGTCACATACCAGCTCAGTCATGATGACTCTCATACACACATACACACACTGAAACACCCACATGCTTTCAAATATGTGACTGTGATGCGTTGCTCGCAGAAATTTGTATTTTCATCACACGCAACCCCCACAACTGCACACACAAAAAACATGATTAGATGGTGTAAATGAAATGAGGAGTGTAAAATCCATTATTGTGGCACCACTGTAGTGGAAAACAATCTCTGTTAGTGTGTGTGTGCGGATAGGCAGGCCTGAGTGCCTATATGTATGTGTGTGTTAAGGCATTCATTGATGTAAGTTTGTGTGGATGTGTATGTGGGTGTGTGTACACACACTTTTCAACAGCTGATGATATTTTGCTCTGACAGCTTGCTGGTAATGGCCATCACAGACTCAGTGTTTATGACAACAAGCAGACATGCAGCACAGTCCCTCCACTCCAGCTTTATCGCTTCAGTCTGTGTTCCTGTGTGTTGGGGTGGGTGTATAGTTCTGCTCTGGTTGTAAGATGCCAAAACCCAGGGAGCCTATGGGTCCAGCACAAAAATTCTGCATACAATTACCCAAACGTTGTGGGCTTCATTCCCAGAAAACACATGTACCAAGAAAATGTATAACTTCAATTTACTGTTTGTTTTCCAAATGCATAAATGTATATGAGTGATCACAGGTATGTCACAACAGGTATGTCTGTTTAAAATTCTGTTTAAATGTGAGTTTACATGCACATGTGGCATTTTAACAGGTCTGACTAAAATTTTAAGAGGAATTTAAAAATGCTGATGAGTTCACAGCAACATGTTGAAAACTGATGTTTGAAGTGGTCGCCCTTATTTGTTATGTTCGCAAAATAGCAAAACCTTGTATTGCTTCATATCTAATTACTGCAAGTCAAAAGGTTTGTGTAAAGTTGGTTTAGAGGTTGGATATAGTAAATATTATTATCTTAGTATAAAATCCATTCTACAAGAGGTCTTCAGTAATATAGCTTCAAAGGTCCATGTGTGAGTGTGTGTACATGTGTTTGTTTGTTTTCAATGTGTGTCTATGTGCACGCATGTGTAATAGCCTGCTCTCTCCCACCTCCCTAAATCTCCTCCTTTCAATGCTCTGTTTGCTCTGAGTGTCTAAGGGCTGCTGTACTGATCAATATCTCTTTCTACTAATCAATAACGTCCTCTTTTAAACTGACAAATGCAAGCTCATCATGTGCGCTATCTACGACATCCAGCTAAGATCATTTAAAGCTAGCACATCTTCTACAATCAATACAGAAGAGAGACTGACAGAGTTCGACTAACCCACTCAGTGCAGAGTTTGCAGAGGCCCCCAGAATGATACATTCTGAAAGGAACTCCCCTATGTGTAGGGAAAGATGGACAGTATGTTTGTCAGAATGGCTACTCTATGGAAAGTGAGAGCCAAAAATACTCTAAAGAAGACAGCAGCTCTGAGGTGGCTGGACTGGAAAACGATTTGAATTATGCCATAGGCGATATTTCTGTGGTTTTCTGAGCAAAGCAATGCCAAACAAGCTTCTGTCTCTCTCAATGTGATCCCTTGCCCTCTCCATCTACCTTTCTATATCATTTTTTTGTCATTTTCTCTGTAAAGAGAGATTTCATGCTATACAGTGCTATAAAGCTCTTAAATCTTGCTACCTCTGGCTCTTTACTTTTCCATCTTTGCCGGGGCTCTGCGTCATATAAAATTAAGTTGTCTGCTTTTTTTATTCAAAACCATTTTTTTTCAAAATAGAGAAGTTAAGGGCATTATGATCTCCTGAGTTTTGGTGGAAGGAGACCAATTAAATGTGTTATTTAACCAGGGTAGGTTCTGTCGTATCATTTGTATAATGAGCCGTATTATTTGGAGAAGAGCTTCCTCACTAGTAAAAAAGCCCCTGTGTCGTAAACGAAATACTGCTCTAGAAAGACATCACGAGAAATGTGCCTTCTCACAGTGCTTCATTTGGTAGCTCACAGGAACTTATAACAGTATGCATCATTTTTACTTACTTTACACTTTATAAGAGCTAGCATCCAAAATACTTGAGCTGAAGTCAAAGACTAATCTGAAATGATCCACAATGGACCACATCGGCCAAATCGAACACTGTAGACCAGCACCTAGCAGTTGTTGATAAGTATGATAAGTATAGTACATGTGCGCTATGTGCTTACTTACCATACAGGATGTTAATGAGAGATATGGGCATGACCAAGATGCCCACCAGCATATCCGCCACTGCGAGGGAGCGCAGGAAGAAGTTTGTTGCATTCTGCAGCTTCTTCTCCAGCGACACAGCCAAAATGACCAAAATATTTCCTCCTATTGTCAAAAAAATAATAACCAGTATCAGAAGGGCTGGCCAGTTCTTTTCCTTCATCATCTCCCTTTCTATCCCATGAGGGGAAGATGAAGACGAGGATGAGGAGAGATTGAAGTTGTAGTCAGTGCTGAAGAGGCTCTGATTCAGGCTCACGGTGGTATTACCAGGCCAGATCATCCAGCCAACTAGGTCTAGAGAGGACGTTGTAGAGCCAAAGCTGGCCAGAACTGGCCCACCAGGTGCCCCCATCATCTGAATGTGACTTTATTTTCCCAGTTTCCCCTAAACAGTGTTTCAGTTATAGATCTTCTCAATCATTGCCACTAATGGCCACTGATGGAAAGAAGATTGAATTGTTTGTGTGCTTATGTAAAAAAAAGTCCCAATAAAGAGTCACTCAAAATGCTATGTGAAAGAGAAATCTACTGCATTAAGTATATCCATAGCATTTCCTTTTGTCAGTTTGAGGTCCATGATCTTGATCATGAGAAGCATCTGTGAAAAACAAATAAACATACAGAACAATTAAAAAACACTTCTCAGACAGTAGCAAAAAAAAACCAAAAACTAGAGCTCCACAAAACGTAAGTTTTAATGAATAGTATTTTATTATTAGGTTATGTCTACAACTGACTGGTGAACATTTTTCCTCTTCCTGCTAATTTAATAATTAGTTCTCACAGTAAGGATATCTCCATCACAGTGTTGCAGGCACAGATGATCAGTCACAGAAAGATCCATCCATTTAAAAACGAGTGTCGCCTTGTCTTCAGGGTAAAAGAGGGTAATTGAGTTCACCAAGTTAAAATGATACACAATCTGGGTCTCGACTAACCCATCACACCTCCCTGCACTGGGCTACCAGGGTCCATAATTCAGCAAATCTGAGGCTACTCCTTATTAAATTAACAGATATTAATAACTCAAGACACCTGTCAAAGGTAATGTGATGTAATGCCATTATTATTGTGATAGAAGTGAGTAATTGTCTTCTCATGCATCCAGTCACTTTGCTCTTGAACCGAACGTCATGTCTAATCAGCTTTCTTAATTGCAGTCCTCCCCCCATCGGTTAGCCTGTGCATTATAGCAGGTTTAGACTGATGGCAGTTGAATATGTGGGAATAACAAGTACCCTCTGTACACATCAAACCATGCATGCCTTAATTAACATAACACAGCCAAAATAGAAAGAGGCTAGATATGGTCTACATGACTCACACCCTAACATGTTAACATGCTAAGCGTGTTGCATTAGATTTTAAAACTGTATCCCCTTTCAAAGGGTATGTTCATTATGAATAACGGATCAATAGGATAATTACTAACGTTTTAAACAGTTAAGATGATCAGTGTTTTTCCATAAAGGAAAACAGGTTTGTTGCCTACAGGGCCATTTATAAAGACCACAGGGCCCTTTGGCCTCAAACAACACAGAGGCTGGCACCATTACCCCCAAAAAAACAAAGGTAAAATGGGTAGCCTTGTGGGCAGCACTCTGGCATATTGAGTGGACATTGCTTCAGGCAACATATGTTTGGCCCAAGGTCATTTCTTGATCCTGCTCCACTCTTTCCTCCTGACTGAAATAATAATCAACACAAAAATGTTTCTGTAGGCATTGCGAAATGAACTGATCTTTATGCTTCTTGCCACTTGTTAAAAGTACCGAGAAAATTTAAGTTATTTTAAGCGAAACCTGGCATTTCTTCCTAAATACAGAATTTGCCTTTAGTTGACTGAAAGTTCAAGAGAAATGCAAGCAAAGCACAACCTGTCCTGGTTTTCATCTACAAAGCTTATTAAACAGATTCATTCACCTTAGTGGACAGCAGGTTTGTGATATATTTCTCCTGTCTAAAGAGAAAGAGTGAAATCGCAAGTTCTGAGTTCTCTGTAGTTCACGTTATCTCAGGAGAATAGAGATAAAGCAAATAGCAAAAAGTGAAATTATCCTACAATAAATAAATCACTAGATAATCACGTCCTGTGCATCCACCAAACACGCTTGTCCTGTATAAAATATACAGGTTTAAGAAAAGTGCACACATTATGTTCTTATTATAAAGGAATAGGAGATGCCCTTGCTAATGGATAGAGAGGACCACTATGTCCCAATCAAGGACTTTTAAATTGTTCATGCCTCACTATGTACAGTTTGTCCCTGGTTCTGATCCAAAACAGAGCTGATGTACAATACAAGCAAAAGCACACAGTTTATTGGAGATAACATTGAAAGTTGAACTCCAGGTTAACAATTCTGATCAAAGCTCTAAGTAACACCTGAGGCGAATCTTAAACTAAGTCTGTCTCGATTTCTCCCTCTCTTTTTCCTTCAGATAATTCTTAATTTTCCATTAATGAAGTGGATGAGAGTGCACTCACAAACTTCGATTCTGCATTCCAACAATGAGTAATTAGCTTCCTCAGCAGAAACCAATCAAGCTACTGTGAATTGGATTAAATGAGCATGAAATAGAAACAGCTATAAGAAACAGGGACAATGCACAAACACCTTTTCCAGTTCTAGTACGTAACCCTGTAATGATCAGTGGTAGGCTGAGATTGAAGATGTGATTTCGGTTTAGAGTTAGTCTATAGGTTTAAAATGAATGGCTGTTATAGTAAGGAAATAACAACCTCAATAAATTTACTTGAGAAAACAATGTGCAATGATTTGATCTTTTCTGGAATATCATTCCAAAATAATTATATTCTGTTATATCCGTAAGGCATTTACAGTTATTGCATGACTAGTGTCGGTTGTTTGTGTAATACAGATGTGATAATTTCCAACCACTGTACAACCAGGGATTATGAAATGTTATATCAGATGCACATCCAAGGTACTTTAGAAATGTTACTTTAAAACCTAAATGAAACATTTCCTCTTCAGGAATTTATCCTATGCATTTAACTGATTCAGTTAGTATACAAACATGGGACAGATTTGTAGTAACAAACACCCAGAGAAGTAGGCAGCACTGTAGAGCCACGGTGGGTTTTGCTGGCACTGTATCACCAGAGGCCCCCAATAACACAATGAGCAGGAACTAAATGTATATCAAGATTTCATTTGGTATTTGCTTGGGAAATGCACCGCAGTCATGATGTCATAGAGAAAAGTTTTTCTCACATTTGTTAATTTATTATTATTTATTTTAATATTATATTATCCTATCCATTATTCTGCTAAAAAGTGTATTATAAATTGCTGCATTCCATAACAAAGACTATCATTCTTGACCAAATGTTTGTGGTAAATTGTGGCATATAGATTTAGAAAGTAACCAGCAGGCCCAAAAAGCCATTTGCTCACTGCCATTCAATACAGCACTTTAATAGAACAGAAAAAAATCCAGCCTCAATTTATCCAGGTAGGGAAACTCATGGCAAAAGAAATAAAAATATATCTTTTTAGAATGGAAACCATTTCTTGAATCATATTTCAAGTATGCCACAGTATATTATAAACTGCTTCACAAAGCGTTTGAAAAAATAACACCAAACAATAAACAGCTAAAACTGAACTGTTCTGTTAACTGTTGCCCCTGGCAGTTTCTTTTACTTTATCTTGCTGTTAGCAAGGTGATGTAGGTAGTGCAGGCTTTTGCAAGAAAAATCACTAAATGCCTTAAACAAATACTTTATTTTCCAACAACATACTTGATTTTTATTAGTCATTCAAGACATCAAACTGTTGAATATTTATGAATAATGACTATGAATACTCAGAAACTGTGTTCATGATCTTTCAATAGCTTCTGTGATTTGATTTAAACTCTATTTAATTTCAATTCAACATTTCATGTTCATGAATTTATTAATCTGTTTAATAGGAACTCAAAGAGGAGTGGGACTTACTGTGCATTATTCCCTGCATATTGTTTGCTAGATACAAAATATGTTTCACCACAGCCAAAATCATACAATCTTATTATAATGATACTGTTCTTAATCTGAGCAGCTTGCAGTACATTACCATTATAACCTACAGCTCTGTTTCTACAATCTGCTCCTTCTAGATAACTCATGCTTCTGATCTGTAAGCCATTCATGTCTGTTTGTCTCTGTTCTTCTCATGCAGGAGAAGGTCAGTCAGCTAATAAATTAGCTTGTGTGGGAGGACTGTTACAGGAATTACTGAAGACTTCAGATTTTTGCTCCCTCAATATTTCTGCGATTATGTAATGGAAATTGGAATAGATGAGAAAGCTTTTGTTTTTACTTTGGTATTTAGGTCGTAGGTATTCTCTTTTTCTCTCACCTCAGATGTGTGAATAGTCACAGAGTACTAGAACAACAGGCCATAAAACTGAAAATCAGATTTAAAAAACTATTGTGTCAAATATTCATTACAAATATTGATGACCTAGCATTTATTGACTATAGAATGGTTTCAGAATGACTTATGGTGATTTATGGTGTTGATCAAATTTAAACAACTGAGCTGACATATGGCTTCGACAGAAAATATAAGCAAAAACAGTTTAAATGTTAAATTACAAAACTACGCTAGTTTAAAACTGCACCACAACTACATCTACTATATAACCCACCGATACTTGTGACCTGGCTGAACTCATTGCAGGTAAACTATGGCCGGAGGATGTTCAGAATGATGGATGACTTTAATTTTGCCTCATTTTGAAAATGCTTTCATAAATGTCTTATAGTGTTGACATTAACTAGGGACACAGCTGTAAAACCTTCTGAAAGATGGTATATTATTATATATCTTTTTCCATTTTCTTTTTGTCAGGACATAATAGCACTTATTCTTTAAAATAATTATATTTATTATATTTTTTAAAGGTAAATATAATTTAATCTATTTGACATATGAATCTATGGTCTGAAGACAGGTGGTTGTATTGGTTTTGAGTAATAATGTATTATTATTTTGACTGAAAAAGAAAAAAATCCAATTAAATTGTACATTCTAGTGATCTATATCTCTAGTTAATGTATGAATGCTTATTGGAAAGCTAAAAGTTATTTTAAAACTTTTGGCAAGCTGTCGTACATGTTTCTGGCAATGTCTCATAGTATCATAGTATCGTAAACACAAATTTTATGACAAAGCTGTAGGGTTTGTAAAACGTTACTTGTATAAAGCTACAAAGCTACATGTTGCGGCTAGTTGCGTATTAACTTGACTGCTAATGTACCTTTAACAGGCAGACATTAAGACGTAATAAATACATTTTCATAAAGACATAATATTAAGGTGAATACATACACACATATTTTATTATGGTAGACATGCAAATGCAAACTTATTGTACACCAGTTCATTGCACTGAACTTATTAAAAGCATAAGAAACCTTTTAAAATTGTAAAATGGTCACTCTGACACCTTTGTAAGACAAAGCTTTTGAAAACTAATATTTTTACAAGAACCTTGTAAAATCACCACACCACTTATAGAATCACCACAAGCTTTTTCCCACCACAAGCTTTTTCCACAATGGACATGTACCATTGTGTGAGAAAAAAGGGACAGACCCTACAAACTTTTATCAAATACACCTATTGTTCGGCAGCACCAGTCTTTTATAGAAGTTTCCTTTCATATGCTGATTCTGGGCTGGCCTTGTGTCTACAAAAACATATCTAATATCAGAAAACTGAATTTAAGCAAAATCTTACCAAATACTATAGAATGGGCCAGTGCATGGCATTCTGGAATTTATTGTCCATTTTTGCAACTCATTTGAAACTCTGCATTTTCTTTTGTGGTGAAGTCACAATAGCTATTGGCAGGCCTCTGAACAGCACACCTGCATTCTATGAATTACCCTTTTTTCGGTTCTTCTTATGTATGCATGGGGTAAGTCTGAATCTCTAATATTAGCAATCAAACAGTTATTTGAGACTGAAGCACAGCGATTAAAACTTCTCTCAGAAGATGTGTCTTATGACATAAACATAACAACTTTTTAGTCTTCTGTTTTAAAAAAAAGTTGAAAGTTGAAAAAACTTTTAAAATGCAGTGACCATTAACAATAATATGTTACCTTTAATGTTTTATGTAAACCTTTTTAAATGTAACTTATTGGTGCATGAATGTAAACTGATGTGCCTAATGAAATAGGAGCATTTGTAAAACTTTCTGTCTCATTTTTAATGTGAAAATCAAACCAGGTCTGGACGAACAGTAAGTAATGTGTGAGGACTCTTTGCAGGCTTTTAAACAATTAAAACTTAGCCATCTTGAATATCACTCTAAGACTTTTTAACTTTTTGTGTTAAGTGTTTTATTAGTTTTCGTCTATATTTGTCCGATTTTTTCAGGCCTTTAGGGGTGATGTTTATATTGTTATCCAGGGAGACAGTTTATTGATTTCTATCTTTTTCTATCACTCTTTCAAGCTTTTCAATTCTTTTCAATTCTCTACCACATTTAGGGGCAGTCACTGAAGAGCCTGTCTGGATCCTCTATGCCCTTGACTGAGCACCATCAGCAGTAATTTCTCCCTCATTGCTCTTTTTCTCTCTAAATATCTTTGCCCTCCCTTTCCTTCGTCTCAAAAGAGAAATACCTTTGTACTTCACTTCTCCTGCCTGACTAGTACTCCCCTCCTCTCTATTTCCTTTATATATCATTTAGCTCTATTAATGCACCAGTCTGTTTACATAGCGCCTGTTTGCATTACACATACACAATCTGGAAGAAATATTATTGGTTGAAAGCATCTTTTAAATGTCACGGCTGACTGTTCCTCTCAGAGGTTTATTAGCACCTTTTCATTCTGTAATCTGTGCTCCCAGAGTTTTTTTACGACATGCAGAAACAAGCCCCTCCCCACCAGCAGTGTCTTTCTCTAACTCCCACCGAATCAACGCTCATGATAATTGCGGCGCTTGTTTGCTAGTAACATTCGAATGAACAATCATGGAGTGATGCTGGAGTATTTTGTTCTGGGTGATCTGTAATCGGTTTTTAGTGCTTCACAATTACAACACATGATCAAAGATAAATAACATAACAATTTCATTCATCCAATTAATAAACACTCGAGGTTCTTCACTACCTCCGCGTGACCTGTAGTTCAGTGATGCATTTGATGATCCCTTGTTCTTTTTTCACTAAGGTGATTCAATGACTCTTGAGCTGTTTGGATATTCAAGGGCAATCAGTGAGACATCATCACCCCAGCACTGCACTGGCCTCCACAGCGAGGTTTAACAATGGGAGTTTGCTGGGTTAATGATAATGCAGCACAGATTGAAGTATCAGTGGTCTTGAGTGAGGCAAAGATCTTCAGAATGCTTTCGGTCTTCCTGATTGAGCTATTAAATCATGGAAAAATGTCCACAGTGACAAACATTCAGCAGTGTGGGAAAATGATATTGGTGAACCCAGTGTCTTGCATATGCATCTGTCAGCTGATTGAAAACATATATTGTCCTTCCCTTTTCCTTTCCTTTTTCTCTCAAAACAGATACCTTTTTTCCTTTATTAGTATTTCTCTTTTCACGTGCATTATGTATTACTCCATTATTTTTAATATCTATAATACATTTTCAGATAAGTTATTTATGGAATTTATTTACTGACAAAAACACACATATGACTCAGTGGTCTACTGGTTAGTCAGTTGGGCTTGTTATAAATAGGTTGCTGGTTTGAATCCATCGTCGGCAGGTAGCAACTGAAGTACCCTTAAGCAAGCACCTAACCCCCAAATGCTTCCCGGGCACTGCAGTGATAGCTGCCCACTGCTCTGGGTGTGTGTGCAGTGTGTTCACTCCTGACTAAGGATATGTTAAATGCAGAGGTAACCATAACTGACAAAAACATGTCACTTTAAGTGTGCAGACACTCTGACATCTGTGTTTGCTGACTGTTGTAAAGCAGAAGCCATCAATTCAGTGACCAAACAATTTGAATGGTTGAGCACAATCAGACAGCATCCTTTAGCCCTTGTAATAAACTTTGAATCATTCACGCTGTTCTTATGTACTATCACCTGTGATGTTCCTACAATAATATAACTTTCTAAAGCCACTAATACAGTCAGCACTGGAACAGATAGTATCAGAAGTCCTCATTAGTAAAAAGCCCTCGTTGAGGGGCATCCAATGAGCCCTGCATATTCCTTTGGCATGACAAAGCAGCAATAGAACAAGGACACCTTGCATTTGAATAAAGACACAACCTGTGACTGTGCCTCAAAGCAGAACGCAGAGAAGCCTACAAATGCTTTAGAGATTGTCCTGCTAAATGTGAATTTAATTTAATTTTTAAAGAGTATTCTTACCCATCAGTGGACATCAATATACTCAAAATGACAAAGGGAAAAATTAAAATGTGATTGATTTTACAATGTACCAGGAGAAAGTTACACTGTGTTCCCCTTTACCATTGAAGAGTGGTGGCACTATGGCCAGTGTGATAACTATTACATTCATATATCATACCATGGTATTTACATGGTACTTAATTGCTTTCCTGTAGCTCAGCTGGTAGCAGCACAAAGGTTGTGGGTTCGATCCCAGGGAATGCAAGTACTGATATAAAAAAATGTATGCATTGAATTCAAGTAAGTCACTTTGGATAAAAGCATCTGCCAAATGAATACATGTTAATTGAATAGCGGGGTGCAACCATGGTAGTGTATTCATCTAACAACAGTTATTCCATTATCATGAAACCACATTGAAAAACACTAGTACTTTTTAAAGATAAGATTTAATTTTAGTAGACCTGTCGCAAAGAAAATAATAACCCACTCAAAACACAGAGACACTTTAGTGAAAGGTCTATAAATTCTTGTTGGGATATACTAACTGATAGCTCAGTAATATTCTATTATAAATGATGGTTGGCAGTTAAATGGTGATTGTCAATATTATCCGAATGAGGTGATTAATGCGGGCAGAAAAAATGAAATTAATCTTTTGTTAAGAAGGTGATGAGAAACAATAACTTCTGAGGCACAATCCATCGATCAGCCTGAAACAGATAGTTGGTGTTGAGTGATGACAAGCTTCATCTCCGTCTTTGTCTCTTTGTTTTTCTCTCTCGTTTTCTCTGATTTATGGTGGTTGTTAATTGTTGTGATAATGATTTGAGCCTTTGTGTGAAGACAAAAGACTCTTACCTAACACACGTGTTCTTACACATATGCACAAATGCGTTTGCATGCATACAAATTCTACAGTATTTGTGGTCACAGCCATTTATTTTTAAGGACAATATCTCCATCTTTAAAATGACGAATAGAGTTTTGGAGGACGTGAACAGTCTGTTCTGATTACCACCCTATCACAACCTTCATGAATCATCCGAGAACCAGCGAATCCTGGTATTTCTGACATTCAGGCTGCCTAAGACCATAATTATGTGACGTGTGTGAGGGAGTGTGTGTGTGTGTTTGCTGGGGATTGTTGTGATAGACTATGGTAATTAGAATTGGTTTGTTTGTTCGAAAACTTTACTTGCTGACACAAACCCAACGTCTTTCATTGCCCACACACAGACCCTGTAAATAAATAAATAAGCAAACAAATAAGTGGATAAGAAATAGCACTAAAAGTGGGCTGCATTAATGTTAAAAGTCTTGCATCAAAAAATAAAAAAACATCTCTGAGTTCTTTTACTGAACTAGCCACTTGAAAGGACATACAACAATTTATCAACTGACTGTGTGTTTTGCTTCCTTCTACAACATAGCCAACACTGATCCTGTGCCCATTTCTTCTGCTTTTAACACAACACTGACCATTTAGCTCTAAAAAACTCCTGCATGCTCCTATAACGAAAATAGAGGAAGCTTGTAAGTTGTATCAAATCTTTCAGAGAATTCTTATTTCTATGGCAATTCTTTTCAAATACAAATTCAAAACATTCTTTTCTCACACACACACACACACACACACACACACACACACACACACACACACAAATAACCACACAGTTAAGTCCTAATCCTCCTTGTAGTTACACAGACCCATGTGTCAAGGGATTGTGTGTGATTTGACACTTAATACAACAGAGGAGTTCAAGGCTGTTTAATTCTTTTGTTAATTGTCTTATTGCCCCAACCAAATAGGGTAGTACACATTAGTGTGTACATGAGTCCTCACATGGTCCCAGAGACAGTTTAAAGGTCTGTGTCATTTTTGTCGTGTTGTGTGTTTCTTTGAGCCACCTGCAGGGTTTTATCTCTGTTTGTTTGCTTTTGGCTCTCAGGGAGATTCTAGCTTCTGTTGCATCCAACTTGAGTTGTGTCCTCACCTGCTGTTATTTTTACATATATCCAGTGATTGATGCCGAAGAAAAAGGCTAAATTCACAGACAGCAAAATCAAGTATTTCAGAAATCCACATACTGTATTTAGGTGTATAAATGTGTGCATAGATGGAAAAATGGATGGATATTATTAGCACTTTTAGTCCCAATGATTACTTTTTTCCTAATTTTTAAAATAAATGGCCACTGGACAACAGATGCTTATGTAAGGAACTATTTTAATTGTATAAAACTTTCCTGTTTTTTATTTTTACATTTAATTTAAAGATCATTGAATAGCAGTCCACTTTAAGTATAGCAGCTCTTTGAAAACTATCCAACCACCCTGAATGGATTGCCATTAAAAAGAAAGTGAGAAATGGAAAACATGCAGAAAGAGGCATAGGAATATAGGGGTATTATGAAACAGTCCTTTTCATTGCTCTTGCTTATCATCATTCTACATGCTGCATTCACATGCATAATTTCACCTGCTCTGTCTATCATTTATTCACATTGTCAGGGCATTCACTCAGTACATCACTCATTTATTTCCACAGTTATTCATCCATTATTCACTAGTCATTTTCTTATTTGCCCCCCATCCTGATTAATTCATCCATTCATTTACATATTACTATAATCTCTAATTATTTTTTCATTAATTAATTCAGGCAATTAGGACCTTACATGACCTGTTCCTATATTCACCTTTAAAATCTCATCCCATGATCAATATTCCGCTCTAGTGATTGTAAATGAAGCAGTAACATTTGTTCCTCCCTAGGCTGTCACAGCTCGCACCCGAGACCTGAGGGCGGAGGCTAGACTGGGTGCAGGATGAAAAGTTCGATCAGGGTTTGATCCATAGTCAGCTGTCAATCAAAGCATACTTTACAGTCTCTGAGTTAAGAACCACCAGCTATGGGAGAGAACTACACTTACTGGGGAGCGGCTCATTTCCATCATCAAACGCAGTTCAGCAGAGCTCTACCTATCTCTAGCAAGCACCCAAAACGGGAAAGTTAGTGCCACCTTTGGCCACTAGTCAAACGCCCTGGAGCCATTTGCTTTGTCAGCCCATTTCTGATACAGCTCCTTTTGAAATAAAAACCATTACAGGGAAGAAAGTATTTGTAAAAATGAAAGGAGTTCCCTCTTTGAAACCCTGTGATCATTTATCTTTCAGGAGACTTTAACAAGTCTTGCGGGACAACAGCGTTTGCATATCTATGTAAATTAGCATGAGTATGTGAAGCCAAGAGAAAACAGTTGACTAAAGACTAGCTGTTGTGGTGTAAGGCAATTAAACTGTGGCTTTAAGTCTTTTTGTCTGCAGAGAATGGGTCTGGCTGTTATGAGTCTAAATGAGAAGGAATTGGAAGAGAAATAAAATTTTATTTATTTACCAAATTAGAGAGAAGAACAAAATATGAATAGCATTCGTCTTCTGTTTTCACGCCTGTCTGAAGAAGATAGTTTAGTGGGGAATAGCTTAGCCCCTCTCTCTTTCTTTCTTTCTTTCTTTCTTTCTTTCTCTCTCTCTTGGTTATTCTTGCTTTTGCTGTCTCCACTTTAACAGGCGACCTGTATTTTTCATAATTTGCTCGGCTCCCTTCACAGCTCATTCACAAGAAAAACAAATCTTGCCACTTCACTGTTACATGGTCAACCATGGGTAAGAAATCTCTTCTTTTAAATCCATGGCCAAAATCTATGGCTGGTAGTTCAGCCCCTCAATCATAATAATAATACATAATAATAATTACAACACACACAGGCACACATCTACTCAGAATTAGAACATTTATGCAGTTTGATAGTTGTGGTCTACTGGTTAAAGAGTTGGGCTTATAATCAGTAGGTTGCTGGTTTGATTCCTGTGCTGTCAGGTAGCAACCCAAGAGCCCTTGAGCAAGGCACATAACCCCTGATTGCTCCCTGGGTGCTGCAGGGATAGCTGCCCACCCCTCCAGGTGTGTGTGTTCACGACTTGCAGTGTGTGTCCACTTTTACAATAGAGAGGTCATATTTCGGTTACTGACAAAACATGTCACTTTCATTTACTGTATGTGGACTTCAAATCATATACCACAATCTTTATACTTCATAACTGTTCTTTATATTGAGTACCCCTAACAGACAACTTATATAATCTTTATAATATAATTTATTGAAAATGTATATATTTTATGTACAATTTTTAGAAATGATAACAAAGGTAAACACAAAGGTTGAATATATAGATATATATAGATATATGGTGCCATAATCTGAGTTGGTTCTAGGTGGACTTTCTGATATATATGCATGCTGGATCAAAATCTTAATCTTAGTAGTTTAAGCAGCAACAACACAGACTGCTGTTGGTCTGCATTGACTCTTGGCCAAAGTAATCCGTGCATGCCATCTGCAATCTGTTGTGAAGCACTGAGCTGCTGTGACAACAGTGTAAAAGATGACAAAAGATTATTGCACAATTTGAGCAGTGCTGCAGTGTTGTCTTGTGTTCTGAGGCTATGACTTTTAGATTTTTCTCAATCAATCATGTCTCTTTTACAGTTTCAGAGAAAAATAACTGTCTCCAACTCTGCTCAGATTTGCCAACACACTGGTCTGCAATCAAAAATTTCATGTTTCATGAGATTTCATGTTTCAACTTTAAAACATTTTTCATTTAAGTATTGTGAGTTAAATAAGAGTTATTTGTGTCAATTTTTAGCTTTGTATTATTACTGTATTCTAACGTTTCTGTTCATGTGTATTTTCCTGTAATTTAGAATATGCATTTGAGAAAAAGGTATTACTTAAACTCATAATTGGCATGAATTAGAATAGAGTTTTCATATTTTTATGAAATACTGCTGTTTATTATAATGATTTATACATGCATTTACATCTTATTCATTTGGCAGGCGCTTTTATCCAAAGCCACTTACAGTGAATTCAAGGTACACATGTTTTTATCAGGACTTGCCTTCCCCTGGGATCGAACCCACAACTTTTGTGGTGTTAACACAACGCTGTACCAGTTGAGATAACAGGAAGGCGAGTTAACCTTCCCTTCATTAACCTTCCGAACATTAACCTTCCCTTCACACGGCTAAACTTTGTCCTCGGTTGATGGACAACGGGAATTTATTGTATTATGGCCCGGCAATTTCTATTTCTTCAACTTCCAATGGTCCAATCAATTCCCGACTGATGACGAGTTCTGCTCTACATTTCTTTCTCTTTCTAAGAGCTGTTTTAATTAGATATGCATCACCATAGGAAGACTGTTATAACTACCATTCCATGGTGACTTTAAATGAAACATTACTGTGAGGTCCTGTGTGGACTGAAAAAAGAAAAACACAGATAAACAGATTAAAGTAATTATAAATCTCATTAAATCTTATATTAAAACCGCTCTACTCTAAAACTCAAACACAGCTGTAGCTCAGAGAATCATGTGACACATGAAGTCAGAGCTGGTTGGGCCACTGATATTTTAATGGAGTGTGTGCAGGACAGGGAGTTAATTAAAATTCTATATCTGATAGATCAGGCAGAGGAAGTATGTGCTGCTAACGCACATTCATCAGGCACTTACAGCAGACCTTACAGCTCTGCAGGAAACAGCTGCTGCCATCAGAGATATGTGTGAGAAAGAGGGACAAATCCTTTACAAAATGCAACAGGATGGCACGCTTGTATCTCAGAGACAGCATGCTTTTCTTCAGCTGTACAGTGAAAAACACTCTACAAACTCTACAGACTTTACAAACACAGTATATATTTTTCTAATATAGATGAATGTGAATGTAATCTGTGTCATACAAATTGAGTTCTGCAAATACACGAGAGACTTCATTTAACATTGATTTAACACAAGTGATAAAAAAGAAGCAATGCAACATCAATATTCACTCTTAAACTTAATGAAATTAAACTTAGGAGCAATATAGTTTACCTACTATTTGGAACAGCCTTGTTGTTGACATACTTATAATGCCCCTAAAATATTAATGACTTCTGAAACATCACTGAAGCATCTGAAACGTCACTGTATAACTGCATGAACAACAAAATTTCAGAAAGATGGCGAGACCAAAGGTGTTGAGCATGAGCACAGGGCTCCTCAGGTCTTTGTACAGCAGATGGTTAAGGGTAGATTAGGCCGTCTCATTAGCTAGCTCTGTTCTGTCTCTCTCAGACCTGAGCAGTACCTCTGATTCACACAACCAATTTAACTGAAATTAGACCTGGGAGGATTGGGAAAGTATTCTTAAACACCTGTGATTTATCCAGACAGATATGATACAGCTTTCATATAGCAGAAATAAAGCTACATGATGAAATACAGTGTAACAGATCTGACAGAGAAAGTGAGAGTGCAAAGAATTACACAAGATTAGAGATAACAAAAAAGTGTAATAAATGATACCATATATACATAAAACAAGCTTGTGTGTGTGTGTGTGATTGATGCTGGTAGGTTGGTAGAAGTAACTAATTAACTGCAGAGACAGATTTGACCTTTCCCTCAGACTGCATCAATTCCCAGACAGCACACAAACATACTGCAAACACACAACTACAATATACAGAGAGAAAAAGATGGATATAAATATATAAATTAAGCTATAGAGAAAATGGCAACCTAAAGAAATGACAAATAGATGATAGTGTGAGAGATATAAAGAGATGGAATGTGAATCTATAAATACACAGGCATACAGTGTGCATGTCCTTTTTCTATTACAATGCCAAACACACAAGTGTTTCACTACATCAGTGAGGACATCTCATAGACTTCCATTATTTTCATACTGGTCTATTAATATTTTCTATCCTCTACTAAACTTTTTACTGGTGATCACCTCCAATTTTTAGACATTTTAGATTATTTAAAACCATAAATTAATTTTTATTCAAGGTTTCTGTCACATAAAACATTTAAAATTAAATATTAAATTCCCATCCTCTCTCTCTCTGCCCTTGTCTCTCTCACACCTATACTATCACAGTATGCGGCAACACATTAAAATGTGACAAAACTAGATTTTTTTCCATTATATTCAATGATGCTGTTTACAGCAGAGAAGCCCCATGCCATCAGTTGACTGGTGCCTGGTGACTGGTGCTCCTATTATTGTCACAGCTCCACTAGCCCATATATTTGGCTAACAAAAGAAAATTCAAATTCAAAATAATAATCAGTTAAATTGTAAATTTATGGTTAGGTTTAGGTTATAAATTGAAATATCTATTTATTTAAATATATATATAATGATGTTGTTGAAATTATACCATTTACAAAAGTAAAATTCCTTCACTATACTGGAATAGCTCATGCAAGTGAATTGCGTTCTTTTGCATATAAAATATAATAGTAAGATTCATCTGTTTCAGTGTTGCATTGAGATTGTCCGTAACATTAAGAAATGACATGCAGCTTTAACACTTTTAGTGTGGACAACTATAAGATTATTTAAGTAGACATAGTGAAACAAACAAGCTGTTTTTGTCACTGTGCACTTGAATTTTAAATGACTTGAATTATGATTGCCTTACCACTGTGAAATGAGTAACTGAACTAACTAAATAGACTGAATAGCGTAAACTGAATAGTTAGCAGTGTAAAGGTTGTGGGTTCGATCCCTGGGAACACAAGAACTGTATACCTTGAATTAGTTTTAAGTTGCTTTGGATAAAAGATTCTGTCAAATAAATTAATGAAAATGTAAATAAATGTCTGTGTAAACATGGACTGTTTGCAAATTATAGATATGTTAATGTATTTATGTATTCAAAAAGACATCAGAGCACATAATAACTTTTTATCCATAAATGGTCTTTGCTGACTGAAGAGGCATCTATGCACGATGACTCTTTTTTCAAAGACAACATTTTTAATATGTCCTTTAGAAGGAGAATGATTAAATTGCATTAAATAAGGCACGTGTGGCATTAGCCTTGCTCCTGTGGGCCTATGGTAAAGTTCACTCCAGCACAAGTCCTGCTAACAGCAGATGTTCTGTGACTGTGTGCCAGAACTAGGTCCAGATCTCTCGTCACACTGTGTGTGGTCTGTGCACTGGGGTTTGTGGGGTCACTGGAGCTCTTGTGGTGGACAGAACACAAAAGACCTGAGGTTCTTATCTCAAGCTGAGCCTTCTGCTAAGAGTGTGTGTTTCAAGATGAGCCGACTGTTAATCTTGTGCAAGTGTGTGTGTGAGAGGTTGATTTTGAGTGAGCGTAGCCTGCTGTGCTTCACAGATGTGGTCTAGCATGTTTTGTATTCTCTCTCTCTCTCTCTCTCTCTCTCTCTACCTCTCTCTCTTTCTGTCTCACACACACACAACCTGTGCCTAGCTGCACCCACCTGCCTACCCCCTGTGGTTGTACGTTTTAGCTATAGTTTTTATTTAAAGTCTTAAATATATGCACAGCTGTGTGTGTACATGCATGTCAGAGCGCAGTGCAGAGTGATTCTAAATTGTGTGACTGTGAAATTATATTCTATCTCTATGCACAAGAATGTCACCTAATAACTTAGGTGATAACGTTATTAGGAACTGTAAAATGTTAAATGGAATGAAACAACAGAAAGAACTGATCATTTAAATAAAAGAAACACATTTTTCTATTAAATATATATGTCTATGTTGCAGTTTAAAATAAAAGAAACACATTTTTCTATTAAATATATATGTCTATGTTGCAGTTCAATATATACTTGTGCATGGTTTCAAGGTCTGTAGGCAATTTTTATGGCCAGTAATTTTTGAGATTCGTCCAACACTGGCAGGTGTGGCACAGAGTTTAAACAGGGGCAGTTAGCGAAGCATTTCAGGATAGGCCCCTCCATTATTTATTTTAAGACCGGATGAGCAGTAAACTTTGTGTGCGTGTTTGTGTGTGTTTATGCATTATTAGGAAGTGTGTACAGTGGTAGGTCAGTGGGTAAAGCTTTTAGTGTAGTATGGTTGTCTGCACACACTAACGAGAGCTTCCCTAATTATTCCAATTGGTCTTAAATGAGCCCCCCTCCAACTGAACATCTAATTCCTAATGAACCATTCCAGCCCTATAACAAACTCTGCCAATCTTCAAGTACTTCACTGTTATTTCATCCTTTCATGTTTTAAATAAGGTTTTGTTCTTTTTAAAGAAACTTTGATTTGAAGTTCTGTTTTTTGAGTGCTGCATAAAAAGACAGATAATGAGTCAGAAAGTTAATGTATTAAATTAATTTAATACTGTTACTGTACAGAAACTTCCTATCTTAAGTCTTGTTAAGATCTTATCATTTGGGATTTTACACAAATTAAACTACATTAAATAAACTACATTAAATAAACATTTAAGATTCTTATCTTTAGGCAGAAAATCTTAAATTGATAATCACTGATAATCTACCAAGCAACCTGATGCTGAGATAGAAAGTCATAGTGACAAGAGCATTAGACTACTTAATTTCAGTTCCATTTCAATCCCTCACAGTTTTACTTAGGGCACTTAAAGTCTTGAATTATCACTGCATATTCCCATTATTAATTCCTAAAATTCAGCATTTTAGAATTAGAAACTAATTGTATAAATAAAATTCAAAATACCCATTTATTGTTAGCACTATGTTTATAATTATATTGATTAAGATAATATCGATATAGACATCCCAATAGCCCAAAAGGCAGTTTTTTAGATTTAGCCTCTTCTGGGGACAAATTATAGATAAGTATGTGCATACACACTCCAAAACACTGTGTTTTACCTAGTCTACTATTGCCTTGTGCTGTTAGTAAAGTGATTTGTCTTCACTTCTATGTTGGACACATCCATTTCCTAAACTCTTTGGAGTGTTAATGCAGATGGGAGTGTCTTGCTCCTTCTAAGAGGTTTGTTTTCTAACTGATTTCATTTGTTATTCCATTATTCCTCCTCACTAGTTTATTTACAACCATCTTCCTGGACCAAAAATGGTTTCTCCATCCATCCCCTCTCTTTTTCCCTCTCTCTTTCTCTCTATCCCATCAACATAACATGTGTCAGGTTGGCCGTATGTGTGCAAGTGTTTGGATGACAGGTGTAATTTCCAGTGGAACAGTGGAAAGAAGGATCTGCAGAGAGACTCGCATACAGGTGTCAAATTCCTCTGTCCATCACTTTTTCTTTCTCATTTTTGCTTGAAATTTTCATTCATTCAGCTCAAAAAGATTTCTGATATGTCTGTATCAAATTTGAAGCAGTTCTCTACAGAACCAAACAGTGGTGACTACAGCACCTCTTTTTTTCTGGGGGTCTAAAAGGTCTGCCAATCAACAAAGCATAAGAACATGGCCAAAAAGAAATGAATCATAAGTATAAATATGCATGCATTAAAGTGAAAAATATAAGACAAACATACTACCAGTTATTTGATTATAACAATCATATTTTTAATTCTTAAATGACATCTTAAATTCTTAGATGTCATCATCACCTTACCCTAATTATTACCATAATTATCACCATCACCCTTTCCATCATTAATGTCATCATCCGCATCACCTTTACTATCATTATTAGATCACCATTGCCCTAACAATCATTATTACATCACCATTACTATCATTATTACATCACTATTGCCTTTACAATAATTATTACCATCATCACATTAACCATCATTATTGTCATCATCATCACTTCATTTAACATCACTACCATCACTTTATCATAATCACAATTGTTAACAACAGTAACACCATTACTCCATCATCACCATCATTAATATGACATTTGCTGATGCTTTTATAAGCAAACAAATTCACATTCATAAAATTTTCACTTTAATTTAATGAAGCATATCTTTTGATCTGAGAGCTTAGCAGCCACATTTCACATATCCCTCATATCAACCACTTGCAATTCCCTAGAATTGTGGAGGTGTGTTTTCTCTATGATGAGCACCACTCTCATTTTTACATACTGAAACCATATTCATCACTGTTACCACAAATTTCAAATCATTCCCTCAAGTCCTCATGATGTCTCTCATGGTGTCTCTCTCTCTCTCTCTCAATCTCTCTCTATCTGTCTCTGTTTTTTTCTCTTGCACTGATACTCTTTGTCCTTAATAAGTAACATTTTTCTTGCAACCCATCTTTCATGTGTTATCAAACACATTCCCGCTTTTCATTTTGTCACATCTTTGGTTATTTAGAGTCAGTGCCTTGAGTCCAGTCAAATAATGATCCTTTCTCGTCTTTCTCAGTCTCTCAAGGTGAAGAGCACCACTTCTTCATCACTTCCCCAATCCCAAACTTTGTAATCAGTCTTAGATCATTTGAGTGTTTGACCTTAAACTGGGAAAGGTCCTCTTGTCTCAGACTTTTAATACACAGGGTTGTATTCTGAGTATGTGTTTGATTTTGTCTCTATGACATTCTTTGAGTGTGTCCTTTGGTGCGATCTTGTGTATGTGTCGGCATGCCTCAAGTATTTGAGTTTTTGTGTATCAGTGTGTGTATGTGTGTGTGGTTTAATGTCCTTCACACCAACAGTATCTCTGTAGTCACAGCACGCTGCAAATAATTGCCAGGTGTCTCTAGCTCAATACTATTTTCCTTCAACATATACAAAAGCCAAGATAGGTACACACATTAACTAAACCCACCCAGTCAGTCAATACCACACCGAATACACCAACGGAGCTGGTCATATTTACAAATTCCACAGTCTGTCACACAAACCACAAATACAAATGAAAAAAGAAAATAAGAAATTGAATAGGCAGCATGGCTTTGGCAATCGCAGATCGCAGGGTACAGAAAATTATCATCTGGGGGCTCAGCTGTGAGAGATAGCAGCCGATATTGATCTGTGCTCCTATCACCTCCTATTAGCTGCCATGACACACTAAAGAAAAAACTGTTCATTATATACACCAGCCCTTAACTTTAAAAGCGTCAACAGGTTTATGCTGATATATAATTGATGTCATTTTTAGCTAGGACACATTGGGAGATAAATAATTTAGACATTTCTTTCTGACAGCTGGTTTGAGACAGGCCCACAGGATGCTATTTAGATTTCAACCACGCAATACTTGTGTCTTCTCTGTCAGGGTTAAGAGAGGAAACGACAGGGCCATAGTATTTCACAGTTGGACTATAAGCTCTGGGGGACCTAATCTTTACTATGATGACATTATTGAGCAGCTGAGGACTTCACAGACTGTTAATTAGGCTAAACAGAATGGGATAGAGAAGTTAATATCAGCAATAAAAATTGAAAAACAAATATTTATGTGTTTATATTTCCATACATAAAATTGCAGTAAATATCTAGAGGCAGAAAGTAACCGTACTATGATTTATGTTATATAGTGTGCAAGCTAGCTGAGTATTTAAAAGAATGGAAAGAATGGAGTAGCTTTAGTTCTCTAATGTCTCATACTGAGAAACCAGAGCTCTGTCCTAGTTCTCCAATGTCTCATACTGAGAAACCAGAGCTCTGCCCTCTGCTCTGACCATGGGCCTTACTTCTGCTATTTTTTACATTTACATTTTATTCCAGTATGAGAGAGCAATGATGTCAAAGCTAACATAATCTCTTTTAAATGTTGACAGTAGATAAAAATAGTCTATAATGTCTAAAACATGCATGACAAGCTAAATAAATGTTTCAATAAACTACAAAAAGTTTAGTTTCATGCAGTTTCAATAAACATATAGATGGTTGTTAAATAGTTTAATTTCACCAGCTATTAGCAGAATGTTAATTTTGCCTTATTTAGATATAAAATACAAAATATGCTGTTTAATTCAATGTAAGAATTTTTACACTTGCTAAACAATAATTTAGAAATATAGCTTTAAAATAACTTATTTACTTATTTATTAAGCAGAACTTTAAGTTGCCAGTGTAATCCCTCACCAAAACCCTAATCTTATAGCTCACAGTGTAATTGCTAAAGTTTGTTCTCCTTAGTGATCATTATCTGCTTCAATAGGTTCAGACTGTATAGTTTTCTGAAGAAAACAGTGTGTGATGAAGCACAATTTTAAAATAATTTAGAATATTCCTTTGATTCATGTAGGGATGAAAATAACAGTAATTTCAAAGTATTCAGTTCAGTGCTGTGATCTGTTTAGTAATGTAAGAGCAGTGTAACATTTTCAAGTTTCCCACTTTTCATCTCATGGGGAATATTTTCATCTCATGGACTCTAAAACCTAAGCAGCCTCCCTACAGCCTAGCTACTAAAACAGCATGCTAACCTTAAGGGAACCTCAAAAGTGACTCATTTTGAAGTCTTTATGTAAGCAGAAAGTCTGTTAACAATCATTAACAGGTGGAGCACAATTTGTGCTTCTCGTGAGAAGTTTACAAGAGACACCTGCTAACACTCACGGTAAATTCAAGCGTTTGGAGTGCTAAGCTAACACATTGAAACACATTGACTCAGAGACAAGGCAAATTGAGATGAGGTAAACTCAAGTGAAGTGTTTATTCAAAACTGTAACAAAAGCAAAACAAAGACTCAATGAGCTTTGAAAAAACCATGAAGCTAGAAAATGTGAGCAAGACTTGACTAGGTGTGACATAAGTTATACACAAAGGGGTTAATATGTAATAATGTCTTTGAATTCATGACAAAATTAGGTATTATGGAAGGCCACAGGCAGGGAAGGCACAGTCTACTTAAAAATCTGAGGTGTAAAATAGTAACCATAGCTATTTGATACAATCGCATTGATTGTAATTTCACCATTGGAAATAATAACATATTTCTTAAGTCGGAAGACCCTGTGTTTTACCACTGCTGTTATGCTGAATGTCTCTGTGGATACAGATGGGGAGGGGGAAGCACAATCCAAAAATGAAGATTTTGTCCTCAATAAATAACAATCAACCAATCACCATTGAGTATTTCTATGGGTCAGCAGAGCGGCTCTATCACTTAATGGCTTACCAAATAAACAGAGGAGGCTAGCCTCTCTTGGTTTATCAACCAATCACCATCCAGATGTCAATTATGTTGTAAGTATGCTTGAGCGACTCTGTGGTGCCTATAATGTAGTAAATATGAAGGGACGAGATACTAAATATTTAATCGCAAATAAGTTTACAATGCTCCCTTTTGAGCAGCAGCTAAAAATAAAAAATGAAAGAAAACCCATGCCTAATCTGGACAAAAAACAATCATTATGCTCCCAAACTCCCTGTTTTAGTAACAAATTATATAGCAAAATTTTTTCTAGAGTCAGCCTTAATTAAAGAATTAAAGATGACAGGTGTATTCTACAACAGAGCCATAGACATTTTTGCCGCTCAGAAGGACAGGAAGATGAATTTTTCTTCAAGTAACAGATGAGTAAAATTTATTGTTTTGCTGTATAGCCTACATGCAATACATAAAATTTCTCTTTCCTATGTAAATGTGGTCGAAAGCAGGCTTTCAAGCCTTCTCTGTTTTAATATTCACAAGCCGCCACTGTTGGCCCATGTCTATAATGCCCTAAAATGTTTTTTTTTGGTTGGCTCATTAGGCTTTTGGTTAAACACCAACCCTCAGTCACTCAGTTAAACAAGTGTAGTGTGCAAACATCTGTCCGCTCTCAGAAAACTGAAGTTGACTTTCTCAAGACAGAGAATGACAAATGCCCACAGGGTGCTGAGCTCAGGTTACACAATGTTGTTAAGCATTATAGAGAACCATTCGCTCCTTGAGTGTCTGTAATGAATTAATCACGCTGGTGGTTTGCATACATATGCCAGGAAAAGTGAAAGCTTGGCACCATCCTCAGAGATCCAACACTCCAGAGCCCTCGATATGGCCAGGATCTCTGACAGCTCTGTGTTAGACACTCTCAATGTGGGTGTGGGGCTCAGCAGTAAATATTGCGTTTTATTGTAGTGGGGGAATAAAAGGGAATGGAAAGTAGGAAAAAGGGTTGTACTGAAGATAAAACATAGGAACAGCTTTAAAAAAGAATAAAACAAGTAGTGTTGTCTCAAATCAACGTGAATAGTAGTTTTTAGATAGATGTTGATCTCTTTAACATGGTTTAATATGGGTCAATGTTTAGATGTAGTTAGCAGTGTGCAGTTAATCCCTGCTAGATACATAATCAAAAACCTTCCTGTTAGCTCATCTGGTAGAGCATTGTGTTAACACTGCAAAGGTTGTGGGTTCAATCCCAGGGGAAGGCAAGTCCTGATAAAAATGTGTACTTTGAATTCACTGTAAGTTGCTTATCAGTTAAAGCATTTTTACTCATTGAAAAATTTTTTTGCATAATATGGACTTGACATCATGGCTTAAACACCAGTAGGACAGACACCGGTTAGGGGTTTGGCATTTTTCTTGTGGTGCCATCAGCCAATCATCACTGTCAACAAATCATTTCCTTGAATCTGTATACTGAGTAATGACATAGCATTTAGGGCTCAGGTAATTGCCTCAAAATCATTAATGAGCTGAATATTCATGAGCTAAGCGTCTTTTAGTGTGAAAACTTCAGAGGCCCTGCATCATCCGATAAACGGGAATGCTAACAGATGGCATTTCTCAAGCTTTATAAACCTTCATGCTCTAAACAAGAAATCAGTATAAAATGTGCAGATGTGCTAAAAATTGGAAAAGTATGCAATGAGAAAAGGGGAATGGGGAATTTAATTTCTAATTGAAAAAGAAGAAGGATAATCTGGGTTTTACCCCCAAAGCTTTGTTTCCCATATGCTTTGCAAAAATCACGTGTAAAGAATTTGAAACAGATCAATAAACTGAAAGTGATGGAGCCTTCAGAGACACATCTACACACAAACACACACACTGTCTCAGAGGAGAGAGGTGTGTCACACTTTGTAATTGAGGTGTGTTAAGACAGGCAGATGTGACAATTACAATCTTTTCTCCATTATTCCCACTACTCCATTTAAAATCTCCTGTTCTCACTCTCTCTCCCACAAAAAAACCACACACACAGAATCAATCTCTATTCAAAATCAGCCATGTAATTGCTGTAAATGAGTCTGTAGTAATGAAACCCGTTTAACAATAAGAGACCACAGTGATCCACTGCAACATCTGTGAATATGAAGGATCGAATCTGTGATCACATATCGACAGACAGATTCAAGGCTTTTAAAATTTCTACAAATCCATGTAGCCGGTTTGAATTATGGCCCATGACATACACAAAGTGTTGGCGAGACTAGAGTCAACAGAAGATTTTTGATTATTTGTATTATGCATGTTTGAAAGTCAATTTCCAAAGTATAAAGGCATGCACCTTTAGGTTGCAGTTACACCAAAAAGTTAATCAACATTGTTCTAAATTAGATACAGTTAATATAATATTTATTATATTATTATAGACATTATACACATTATAATAATACACATTATAATAATAAACCCACCATTATACAAAATATCAATATCAAGTGGCAATATCAAATATGAATGTATGATGTATTATTAATAGACTTATAAAGCATTGACCACATTCATTATTTTTTAAACACCACTTTTAAGCTCTCCACCATAGCGCATGAATGCATGCACATATATAGCTTGGCAAGTAGGACTGCAAAGATTTTATGACCATTTTACTGTTCTGCACCTTTCACAGCAGATATATTTATATATAATTATATTTGGACCATCTAGTTATTGCTGTTAGGACCATGCCATTAGGCAACCATGCCATTAGGACAACCTGAAATTACACTATTTATCTATTACAGGGTTTACCCAACATTATTACTGTAGCAATAACATGAATATAGTTTTGTTTTCAAAAGGTAGAATTTAGAGACAAGATTCTTATTTAAGAGGGTTTGGAGTAGGTGACTTACAGTAGGTGTTGGAAAGCAACATAAGACTGCCCAAAAAACACATTTATGCAATATGATTCAAAACTTAACAGTTTCTAAGATATAACACTTGTGACTTTCTCAGGTAACAACCAGACCCTTGTATCTCCCCTTATATAAAGTGTTTATATAATGTCCACTTGCATGGAGTGTCCTTGGAAAGAGAGTGAAGAAAGCACAAGAAGACATGGCGGATAGAGTGTGAGCTGATTTGATGTGAGTAGGGCCAGACCTTGGAGAATCAGAGAGAAAGAACGGATGGCAAGAGGAGGAGTGAGAGGGGAGCAGTTCTTTGTGCACAGGTAATGAAGTCTGTCTGCAGCCTGCTGACTCTCTGGTGTACAGATACTGATGCAGCTGTTGAACTGGTATGATGGACTAAATCTGTCATCATTCATGATAAGTCCCAGGAAAAACATTAAACTAAAACCAAAACAAAGAAAGAACTCTATGAAGAATCTGCACTGACCACGCAGCCTGATCCTTGACCAGGATTGACACGCTTTCTTTTATGTACACATTGCTCTCTTTCTCATAACTCTTACTCATGAAACTCTCAGTCTGCCAAAACCATATAAATAGACCTCTGTGGTGCCTTCAGTGAAAGGTTCTCAATTGTTCTCTCGAGCGTTGCCTTTGGCTTTTAATAACTTCCAAGCATTTCCTTTGGCTTTGCTTTCATTGTACTGTGGGTAAAGGTTGACTCATGAAAATGAGGTCTTCACAATTAAATCAAAAGGGAAAAAGTGAAACATAAATTATATTTTACACACTGACATTTTTGTGGCATCATTTTTATTCCAATTACAGCAATGCAAAAAGTTATATTTTTATTAAATATATGTTTGTTGATTTGTATAGATTTTATAGTTGTATATTACATATTTATGCATTATAAATACATTATATATATATATACACACACTGTCGCATCAGATGTGTTACTTCTGGGAATACAGCAAAATAAAAAAAATTTCAAATGCCCTAAATCAAAGTTTTCAAATAGATGTACCAACCTCCACACACTAGGACATGCTCACACACATATTTTGAGTCACCCATATCAAAAAGGAAGTAAAACTGTGAGTCATCTGAATGTATGCTTTCTGAGCGAGTCTTCAGACAGACTTGCACCAAGAACCCCTTATTACAAACAAGAATTGATCCTGTCAAACCAAGACTACAGAGAAAATTACAGTCTTTCTACCTATTTTTCTTTGTGGAGCCGGTCCATGAACAATGATGCCAATAACTGCTGTATTACAGCAATAGGATTCAATATTGAAGTAATTTTCCTAAACATAGTTATTAACGACTCCAGTCTGACAAAAATCCTCTTTATGTATATGTTTATGTATCCTATGACATTATGTTTATTTGTGTGAGCAACATGCCAATTTAACTACTTCATTAACAAACATCCATTTGTGTCAGTATATTTATAGGTTTTGTCCATATTATCATGTCAGTTTGGCATTGGGTCGTTTTCTTAGAAAATGCAACAGGCAGTAATGTGAAAACGTAATGTGAAAATTATCAGTTGTTTAATAATTAAATCAAACACACATTACAATATATGAAAATGGACTACTGTAAATCACGCACTGTTACAGATTAATACTGCCCAACAGTGACACCATTGGATAAAGTTTTAGAAGGAGGGAGTATTCTCTCTCCATCTCCCTGGAGCCCACTGAGTTTTAATAGAGCCCCACCTATGGTGGCACCTATTAAAAGTGGCCATTTGTAACATTTAGTAAACAGTATGTTAATGTTAACTTGCAGCAACAGTAATGGTTGCATGTTGATAATGTAATGCAAATGCTGTTTTCTGAAAACCCGGTAAACATCAAATTAAACAGGATAATGGCTTTACATACTAAAACTTAAAACCACTAAACTTTGCCTTCTCGTTCTCGTTTCCACTTCTTGCCACTATTTTGCATGTAAGATGGTCAGAAGATGGTTATTACAGTGCGTATAGTCACAAAGCTACTGCATTTTCAGACACATAATAGCATTTCCAAAATTAGCTCTCTGCCTCTCTTCCCGCTGTCATAGACATCTTGAGAGCTGCCACCTCTGCATAAGTAGCTCGGCAACAGAGAAACACTCTTAATTGGCCAGCAATGTCATTAAATGACCCCAGCAATAGCCTTCACACAGCCTGCTTTATGTGGCTATCTACTTATTTTCAATGCATTTTATGTTGCTCCTCATACAGTATGTCTTTTCTTTATTCTTCCTTAAATATTAACGCTGCTGGAATTCAGCAATTATGATCATACACACATTCTCATTCTTAGGCAATTGGTCTCAGATTGACATTAATATTACTTAATCTGTCTCTGACACAGCAGGCTGGTAATAAATCTTTAAGAGGACATGGGGTGTAGATGGATGTCTGGGAAATGACAAGTTATATACAAACATTAATTTTCTTTCAACCTCAAGATAGATCTATATACAAATTAAAGCAACCCCCACACAAGTGATAACATATTCAATATGTGAATGATTAGTCTCTGCATCTATTGATCAACATACACAACAGCAGATCATAATCAGTTATTAAGACTTACATGTCCTGTGTATTACAGGCTGACTGGAATGTTTCATTAGGAACGTTTAGCAGAATAAATGGATTTAAGTTTGACAAAGGTCAAAGTGAACTTGTAAAGGTTTTTTTTAAGGTTTAAAGTGAACATTAAATGTTTCACAACCCACCTTTACTTGCATGTTATTTTACAAATTTTCTTAAGAAATCTAAAACTAAATAGTGGCGATTCTAAACCATAATGCAGTTGACAAGGCCATTTTTATTTATTTATTTACTTTATTATAATTTATTGGAACTTCCCAACTTTCCATAACCTTTATTGTTAGTGTTAACTATGAACATAATTTTAGGACTGTAACACAATGTCTAAATAGCTATTTAGACATTAGCTATAATGCTATAATGTTTTGGAAGAATCAAGAACAATAAAATTAAAAAGCATTTTAAATGCATTAAGAAAGACAGTAAAGTTTTGGAGCTTGTGTTTGTGCTATTAATTTTGAAGACAGCTCTACTACATAAAGATCTCACAACACTAAAGTCATTGATTAAACAATACAAGAATTAATGCTAGATAATATAAGGCTAAGACAATATAATGCCTCACACAATACAACTGTTCACAATAAACATCTTCAACTTTGACAATGTGTTACAAAGAGTTACTTTCAGACTGCCAGGCACTGGTGTGTGGGCAGCTACCTACTGCTTGAGACTGTTAAACAAGCTTGAATCCACCCTAAAGATAAGCACACAACATGGAGTTATGAACACTTATGTCAGAGACTAAAGCATAGTGTAATAAATAGTGTAAGTGTAAATAGCGTAAGCTTCATCTGCTGAGCAACAAATAATCTATCACAATGTGGTGATATGGACACTATAATGTCAAAACATGTTTACTCCCTTATGGATAAATTGGCTTTTTGTCTCAGTTATTATAGAGACGTGTGTAGAAACAACTAAAAAACCATTTTTGAGGCTCAGGTCTTGTTTTTCTGCTTTGTTAAAAAATGCATATTGCAGATATATAATGCACATTTTACTGCAATTTTGTTGCAAAGTCATTCTCTTTATCCAACTCTTCCCCTGATGACTGAACAAAAAGTCCAAAAACCTATTAAATGGATGTTTTGTAATGGAGTGACTATAGAGCAATTGCTTTTGCATAGGTCAGTATTTCAGCTTCAATAAATCAATTATTTGTTGTGGAACTGATTGCTTCTGCTGGCCCGTAAGTAATTTTCCTAATGTGTTTGTGGAAGGAGGGGTTGAATATGTGGTTTACAAGGACACAAATGTGTGTAATGACATTTGTATTATTTGTATACAACAATGTAAACATGATTTATGAGGACATCTCTTGTGCAGCTAAATTG
>JBAJNP010003393.1:0-39963 GCA_036877545.1 Yasuhikotakia modesta
AATTACTATCAAAATATAATAAATATAAAATAAATAATGTAATATATAAAAAAACATAGTATTACAGTAATTCTAGTAAAGGTATAGATTATATCTAAAATAATGATAAAATAATTATAAAAGTGATCTTCAAAAGAACATAAAAAGTTTTTTGGAAGGTTTAAAACTAACCAAATCATGTTTTCCTTTAAATGTAATAAAGACATTCTATGAGGGTTTTGGAGTGGAATCATAATCTGACTATAAAATCATCTTCTGAGATCTGTGTGTACCTGTATGTACCTGTATGCATCCACAGACTGCTGCTAGATCAGGACCATTCAAAATTAGCTGCGGCTTCTAACGTGGGCCGAGCTGAGGCAAGAGAACAAAACACCTTTGGCATGAAATCAGCAGTGCAATTACTGCATGCACTGGACACACACACCCCAGCAGACACGCTCATCAGAGACAATGCGATCCACCTCTCTTTCATTATCTGACTCAATCATGCCTGTCTGCTTGAGAAAACTTGAAGATCAAAAAGCCGCCAAACCGCTGAAGTGGATCAGATCGCTTCTAAAACTGTTTGTTCTGCCAAGTACTTCAACCAAAAACAGCCACATTAAAACATCTCTAAGTGTCTCTCTCTGCATGTGTACTGTATCTGTTGTCCATATAGGAGTCTTGGCCTACATCCACATGGCAAAGGGAACAGTGGGGAAAGAGCCTCTGGGCTCTCTAGCTCTCACATGTAGGATAATTAACATGCCATTAACACATTAATAGACATTAGCTATTCCCAATGTTAATGACAGACTAATTACCATACCTGAGACAGCACTGGGGAGGCCAGTGCACTGCGCCCTCCCACCAAATCGACTCAGCCAGCTCAAATCAGGGCCCCAGTCACACTAAAGGGACTCTATTTGCACACTGCTGCCTGGATATCTCTGCAGTGAGACCTCTTCACACAGCCTGACCTGCCCCTCAACTGTGACAGACAGATAAAACGTCCACATTTTACATGTAAAGAGTTGAGAATCAACGATTGGGATGAAGTCTGGTCCACCTTAAGAGAAATTTAAAGTTCATTAGGTAAAATCCTACTTATTTTCTTGAAGAAGAACATAAAATATGACATAACAACATTAGTATATACTTTTTAAGATAGGCCTACCATGAGCTCTGAGGATGGTTAAATGTACTGGATGCTGCAGTATACAGTATGCAATTGCATAATTCCCAGGAGACTACTACATTACCCACAATACCAAAGCGAGATGCACCAAACAGAGAATGGCCACCCTCAAAGGGTGGGTATCTATAGAAGGAAGTAATAATATTAATAAAACTGTTTGGTTGCTACATTTATGCTACAATGTATTGTATTGTCAAAAAATTTCAGGTATCATTATAAGTAAAATTCAATTCAAATAAAATTCAAATAAATTATCAGTTAAATTTAAAGAACCCATGAAACACTTGACAGTGACAGCAAACATGAGCGAGCAAGAGAGAGAGAGAGAGAGAGAGAGAGAGAGCAGTACAACTATGTTGGTCTAAGAGGAATGATGATGTTGATGATACGTGGTATCTCTTCTCTTCACACGGAATGATAAGCTAATCAGAACCGTTGACAGTGATGCGTTACAACACACACACACACTTCAGAGCTGCAGCAGGGCATCTGAGTTCTAAACATCTGAATTTTAAATGCACAATAGCGAGAGAGGAAAAAAGAAGGAAAGACAAAGCATGAGAGAGAGACGTGACTAAAAGTGGCAGCAGTCAGAATAGAGGATTTCCTGTCAGTTCAGGTAGCTCATGTCCCTGGATGATGATGCGTTTCCTCTGCCCAAGAGAGAGAGGTTTCTGACAGCGTGAGGGAGAGGAGGAGGCGAGGGAGGACAGGGGTGGGAAAAGATAACCCAAACAAACATCTTGTAGACATTTTGCCAAGCACACCAAAATTAATCACTGTCCCGTTGAGGAGCTGACATTTGTCTGAAGTGACACGCAGCGTGATAGTCCAGGGGGAGTGGACGCAGAGCGCAAGACAGACAGAGAGAGTGAGACCAGCTAAACAAGAGAGCCTCTGTCACTTCCTCTGTGTGTTTGTGCCCTCCTGGACATGCATTGGGCTCCGGGCCAAGAACCACAGTGGTCAGCGACCAGCAACCTTATGCGTCTGTGTAGAGGCTGGCCAAACTGGAGCGTAAGACCACAGTGACAGATCGACACACTCGCTCACACACAGTGACCTGACGGGACCTATTCAGCATGGGCTCCTGTGCTGGATCTTACAGGGTCACTGACTTTGGCTTGGCTTATCTTTATTCAATCATTTGTTTAGCCTGTTTGTATAATTAGCCACTGGTCATGGATGCTGAGGGCAGCATTTTTGGGTTCCCATACTGTAGTGGAGGGGCTATGAATAATAAAGATATGAATCTTTATAGTGACGTGACATTGGCATTTATTGTTTTAAACCTTTATAATGATTTGTTTGAATCCATGTGAATGTTCTATACTTTTTTTATCTATATAATCTATATAACCTAATCAAAAACATAGTGATAAAACTGCATTAATGAATTATGTTGTAATGCATTTAAAAAACAAAAAACTCTTTGGTTGATGAATTACATGAATTAATGAATCACTATGTGAACCAGTTTAAACCAGTATTTGATCTACTTTGTCCACTGCTGATTAAACCTTATTTCCATAAAAGCTGCTCTCTTCATTTTCAAAACGTCTTCATGCCAGAATTCCATGAAATATGTATATGTGCTTTGAGCACTGTTACATTTCAATATTCTACATTTCCAATTCAACTCTCTCAATTTCCAGCCGGTTTGGGGTTGTCATAATTCATGTTAATATCTTCTTAGGTTATTTGTTCTTGTCTTATTAAGCTCCTGGCCTTCATTTGTGGCCAAGGTAGTGTTCTTCTTAATGTACACCCCCAGCAAATAATGCAAATGTGTCATTGAAAGGCACTTATGAAATACCCACAGGCAAGTGATCTATGCAAGCCGCCCGTCCTTCTTCAGTACTGCCTAATTGGGCAACACAAAAGTATGTAAAACCAGGTCACACACACGCACGCACACGCACACACACAGTACACACAGACAAACAGGACACACAAACTTCAGGTTCTGGTGTATTAGTGTCATTATACGCACACGCATAAGCATGGCTGCACGCGGTGCAGGAATAAAAACCTTTGGGCAGACATGAATATTGCTGTAATGTGCAGGCATGCTAATCTGTCTGGTCTCTTCATTCCTCTCAGTGCAGTACGTGAAGCATTCCTGCATGTTAGATGCCCACGTGTGTATGTGTGTCTTTTTCAAAAACGCGCATGTGTGCGAGGGCGTGTTGATAAACAACAAAAGCAGCGTTAGAAATGTACAGCTGGGCTGTGTTCCAGTGCCAAAGAAATGACTTTTTGCAATGGTGTCCTCTGTGCCAGATTTGACAGTCCATCATTTAAATTTGGCTGCAGTGAATCCATAGCAAAGACTGCCTAGAGCGAAGAGAGAGAGAGAGAGAAAGCAAAGATAGAGAAAATGAACAAGAGAGGGTGAGGAGCGCATAAGAGAGTGTGTGTGTGAGAGAGAGAGAGAGAGAGCTCTGAAGGGTCTCTTCTTTTCCTCTTTCTTTCTGACAAGAGCTACACTCCAAATTACAGATTAGCATTGTCTTGTCTTGTGCATCCTGAGGCAAGGAAACCTGCAGAGCTCCAATCACAGAGCATGCAGGCCAACAGAGCTCCCGCACACAATTATTCTGGCAACGTCGCTCTTCAAAAGGCTTTACATATTACACAAATACACAAAGCAGGTGTGAAGGAACAAGAAAGATGTGTCTTAAGAGGGTTTAAGGCAGTGCTTTTCGTCTTTTCATGTCTTATGTACCCCCTCAGGTCCCCATCAATATGGCTTAAGTCACCTCTCACTAACACTAAACACGAAACATGTTCCTGTTAAACATTATACCTCACCATCATTAATATAATTTAAATAACTTACCACAGTACAAAAGTGACAACTAGTTTTTTCCTATATGCATACCACAAGGATATCTAATTGTTTTCTAAACCATGATTAATTTCACACAAATGCAGGTGAAGAGTTATTTTTTGCACACACGCTAATGAGGTTTTAGCATCTGAGCTGGGGCCTTTGACTTTTAGCTTTTACCTTTCTGAGTAAATATCACATTAACAAATAACCACAACATCACACTTTTCTATCACAAACAGCACTCAGACCTCTGCTTATTGTTAAATGCTGGAGAGAATGAGAGACAGAGAGAGAGAGAGAGAGAGAGAGAGAGAGAGAGAGAAAGGTCTTGCTTAGCTAATTACAGTAATTAACAGTTACAGATTTAATTGGAGGGGAAGACATTAGAGGGGATAACGTTTTGTCGGTTGTGGTCGGGGTGGACCAGTGTCTTGCCAACGTGTCTTTGTCTCGGGGCGAGGAACAGCGGCTCATTGACACGACATGCGTCAGGTTGAGATGCTGGGGCTCGTCAAGCACGTGCAACCGCCTGCGCTAACGAGCTGGAGGGTTAATGAGAGCACGCTAGCTCTCCACAACAACAGCACTATTAGCCTAGCCTGCCAGCAAACAATTCAGTCTTCATGCATCCTTTCCTCTAAAAACCTGATGCTTTTAGCAACCTCACTTCAGCGATTCCAGCTTTCAGTGTGTTCTGCAGGCTCAAAGCTGTTATTATTATCTTTTTGTTCACTTTTTTCTCTTTTTATGAAACAGATGAGGGGAAACGTTTTCGTTTCATCTCTTATTTCTAGCCGACCGCGGCGGCTGACCTTTTTAGATTGGATTGCCTTATATTTCTGTTTCGCATGTATATCATTTCCACAAAGATCACGCAGCCTGTGCAGTTTTCGGGTCAGACACAAGGCATTACGCACACAAAGAGCCCACTCTGCTCGCTTCCCCGTCCCCCACCCGTCCTCTTTTGCTCTCTCAACTTAAAGAAGCTGGCACTTATACGGTAAAGTGCTCGCTCGATTCACAGGATCGCCTTTCAAAACGTGTTTGTGAAACCCCACACCCCTTTGAAACGCGAAGGGATTTATTGGAACATGGTCCATTGAGAGATTCCGAGACGTTCTCTCTCTTTTTTTAGCCCTCTAAAGCCCTTTATCTGCTCGTCTGTGTTCGCACTCTCATACTCTCCCTCTCGACGCTTGTTGTTTGCTAGTCTGCGTTGGGTAATTACAGCACAGGCTGAAAAATGAGGATCCACCACTGCTGTGTCCGTCTTTTTAATAAGCTTTGCTAAAGATGACGTGTTTGAATGAGTTCAATATCTTCGCAGTGGGGCAGTGGAAAGGCTGATTTAAAATATGAGAGCTGAGGAATAAATAGTGTTTGGGGGGGGGGGTCTGTCGCTGTCTCACACGTTTCTTTTCGCTCTGTATTTTTGTGCATAGAAACTCAGGGGCTTAGTGTGAGAGGCATGACTTTTGTCTGCATTTATATAAATGTGTACTGCAAGGCTTACATTAATAAGATAGAAATGCAGTGCTGACAGGGTGTATATTTGTTGTTGCTTGTATTTGTAGTGGATGGAAAGGAAGGAAAGTATCCATGTGAAATTCACTGTGGAAAATAAACAGTTAGCAGTTAACAGTAAAATTATTTTAAATTATAATTACAAATACAAAAGATATAAGAAGCTTTTAAACTATGAAGGTATGGTATTTTATCAAAAACTCTGTTTTTTAATTCACTATATACACAGGCACACACACACATATATATATATATTATATAAATACATATACTGTATACATACAGGTTCAGGAATTCATGCAAGTGTTCCCTCAGTCTTGCGAACAATCCCTCTTCATTTTTACATGACAGCGTAACTTAGATTAGGAATAACGTAAATGTCTGAACAGCCCTGAGTCTGAGCAGAACAGTGTAAAAGCGCCATGTTTGAGGCCAGTAAAACCAGTCCATAAATACAGGCGGTGCTGAGTGAGAAGGGCCCAGGATCCGTTTAAAAGAGGGAGAAACAGAGGTAGGCTGCTTCTTTTCAACCTCTGTGTGTGTAGATGACAGCCTCATTATGGGCCCCTCAATCCGCCCAGGCTAGCATACACCCAAAAGCCATATCTGTCAACATTAAATACACCCGCATTACCCATGTAAACACAAGCATCCGCCGCCACAAATGCAGGTGCTAGTGAGCGTCGCACTACGGGCAGTGGCTAACACAGCTAGCTGTTTAGTCAGGTTGTGAACTCTCTTCAGCCTCCATTACTCATTCAGTCAAAAGAGAGGAGTCCACTTATTTTCTTTCTCTCCATTGCTCTCCTAACCCACGTTGCCTGGTTGCTGTCTAAACAGAAAGCGGTGACACTTTAAGTCAAAATGGAAAGACCATTAAATAAGCAAACATTTTGCTAAAAGAACTCTCACCTGCTTAGCAGGTACATCAGACATGAGGGTATGATTTCATCTCTCACTCTATTTTATTCCTTTTGAAAAGCCAACACCACTTAAGCTGAGCAAATATTTTAGTGACCACACCAAGCACTGGAGAAATCTGTTTATTTTCCTTTTCCATCTTTTTCCCCTCTTGAACTCTTCCAGCTGCAATCTTTACAGGAAGTGTTTACAAATGGAAGGATTCCTCCTAAAAATGGGAGACAGCAGGGGCTTTAAATTTTCTGGGGCGGAATTTCACACTGGGGCCACTTCCACTCTGTCTACACACTCTTCATATCTGACTGTCTAACATACATAAGCTCATACAGTAATATGTAACACTGCTGTCTGTTTCTCAACGGGCTTTTGCTGGCTGAGACATTATAGATAATGACTTCATACCACTTAACATGTGTAGCTCTTATATTCTTGTGGAAATCTATACAGACAAAATGTTTATGCACACATTGCCCTAAACTCTTTTCAGGCCTTTCTTAATACTGGTAGTGGCTGTGCATGGACTAAATATTTCAGTAGCAAAAGCACAAAAAAACCAAAGCAGTACAAATCCCAAGGACCAAATGAAATGTATTAAACATGTGGACTTCATAAATCTCCAATGACTTCGAGCAGAGCAATAGTGCTGTGTATGCGTGTTTGTGTGTGTGCTTTCCTGAATACTGCACCTCAACGAATGCAGCCTATTAATACAGACTGATCAGAATAGATTTGTGTAGCCAGAGAAAGAAAGAAACAAAGAAACAAAAATAAAGTGAACAGAAGGACAAAGTCTGAGGTAAACAGGTTGCAGATATTTAGTCAGTATTAGGTTTATATATGTATTTAACTTAACAGGTATTTTGTATTGTAAAAAATAAATTGTACATTTTTCTAGCTACTTTTGTATTTAATGTTGATTTAAATGAAAGAAAAATGTTCAGACTGAAAATGGCTAAATGTAAAAAAAACTCCAGGACACAATTATTACCTCTTAATAAAAAAGTTCTTTTCAGACACTGGCTGAAACTAACAAAAATGCCTTCATTAACATACATTACAGACAAGGGCAAATTCAGCAATTTTTAAAATCTCCTCTGTCTGTCTACACTGCACAGCAGCCATTTGGAGGGGCAGAGCTCAGTAACCCTGAGGGGGCACTTTCACCTTCAGCAGTGGATGAAAGGTAGAGAGAGCCTGAAGGTTTCGCCCACTGCTCTCTGCGCCAGGCCTGCAAAGCTGCTCGCCAGCCGGGCACAACCAGGCGCACACACACCTCTCATGCCAGCAGAGGATGGCACATAGGGTGTGAAGGGATGGTAGGATAGAGTAATTTTAGCTGAAACCAAAAAGACACATTTGAGAGACCAAGCTAGAAAGCTTCCACTTTTTTTTGTGTGTATATTTCCTCAGCCCGTTTAAGCAATTAAGGACAATATCAAGGTCAAAGGCACTTGTGTTTCTATGGGAATTCTGGTTAAACATTGGAGACCTTTCTGGTCAGCCGCTAAGGATTATGGGTACAGTATAATCTGTCCTGTTCTCTGCAGATGAGATGTAAGGGCATTATGTCTCTTGTGATAGCTAATCTGTGATCAGAAAAGATCAGACGGACTAAGAAAAGACACCACTGCAAGCTCAGAGGTTTGTTTCATATGCACATTCAAGCAGAAACGCATTCGCTTCAACCAAATCCTTCACTTCCATATTATCCAAGCAAAACCAAGGTCAAAAGTGTAGGCATATGTTTTAAAAGCATTTAGAAAATGTCACTGGTCATACGCAACACTGTTGAGTGTAGAACCGTGTGTGTGAGAGCAGACCTATGAACTCCATTATTAGGGGCTATGGTTTGAAACCCCTGTCAGCCCCTGTATTGCAGGGCAAGAGCTCCACACCGGGAACACAGGGCTGGGAAATCACCAGGGAGTCCAGCTTTGTAATGCTAAAGCAGAAAACCTCAGATAAATACTTGGAAACATGAGAAAAGTCATCTCTGTTAGCCCTAGCTTATTACTAGAGGTTCTAAAACAAATAAGTCTGGCACCTTTTAAATCACTTCAATTCACATTTCAAAGTATAATTTAATCTTTTTTTTCCTCGCTCCCTTTTTCCCGACATGTGACAATTACTTCATCATGGCGAAGTGACGGATTAAAAAGTTGTCAAATTAAATATTTAAGAGGTCTGTGGGCGGGCGTGAATTTGTTTAAGGAATAACAGAGATTGAAGTTAAGATGTAAGAGCTATACGCATATTTCATTCCTCAGGGACCAAATCCATATTTTTTCCTTTGGGGCCACCTACTCATTTTACACAGAACTGTGTAGTCTGGGGATATCTAGCTCCATGCCGTGTTGGGCTGCTAATATCCCTCAAAGATTGCTTTTATACTTGGCCGTCAAAAGGAATATAGTTATGTATGATCACGCAGAATAAAGAAAAGAATACATTCAGAGAGCGAATAATTCGTTAATGGTTTCAATTGTGCAGGCTGGGAATAAAGCAACTAGTTTCTTTTCATGTCATTTGAATCAAAATTTACTCAAACAGTAGTTAACAGTCGTTTATTTTCAATAACTGGAAGGATCTGTGAAAGGAGAAAGAAACGACCCTGTGGAATAGCATGTAATACAAGATGTACTTCTGTGCTTTAGAAAAATGGAAGTGACAGGTGACAGTAACGGAAAGACGGTTTTCCTGAGATCAAAATAGCGTGTGCTGCAAAGCTAGTGCGCCACATCCGGCAGGGTTAAGGTCTTTATAAACATACACAAGTTCTCACAGCGGATAATGGAACTGGCTGAATCCATTTATGGGAAAACAAATGCCTTACCAACAAAACCAAAAATAGTTTTTAGTGTAGAGTTCATTACTATGACCCAATTATAAGTGTCTAGGGACAAATATATTGCACAACTACGCAATATTGCTTAGACATACATATACAACCCTGAATATGGAGGAGATCTTGACAGCCACAGACTTAAACTTTGGAAGGCTTACAGAGCAGAAGGCTGATGGCAGTGAGAAGTCATGAGGCATCACCTCTGAATTATGGTGCATGATGGGAAATGACTGACAGGAAAGGAGACAGCACATTGAGTGGTATGTGTGTGCACAGGAAAGAAACTGCTGTGCTAGGCTGTACTAAATCTAGGATAGGGTTTAAAATTAGCATCTCTTGTGGAGAGCTGCCTGCCATAGCGATTTGCCATCATTACATGTCCAGTCCACTTTAGTCCATCTTAAAAAAAAAGCAGAGTCATATATTAAACACAGCTGGCCCTGACTACACAACACAGATGTCACATTGCCAAATGTAAATAAGTTCCTAATATTTAGATGGCTTTATGACTGGAAAAATCACCCACACTGTATTAGTTCACTTGAAACTATTTACAGTTCATTTACATTTCAGAACATATCTATGTGAATTTATGTGAATATATCACATAAATTACAAAAAAAATTGGGCTGTTTCATGAAGTACAAAAAGAAGGTTTGTGACTGAAATCTGGCTTAGTTCATAATGTACAGCCCTGTACCACTATAGCAATTTTCTTCTCCTAGTTTAAATGGACTCTAGAGCCATTCCTTAAACACAGTTCATTTGGTTCCACTGTTTGTCCTGTCACGCACCCATCCCCTTTATCCATCTTTCTCCCTTCTCATTTCTCTGTTTCTATCTCTTCACCTCAGTCTTACACATTTTCGCTCGTTCTGTGGCCTCAGGCTGCATAATTAATGCATGTACTGACAGCGATGTCACCCGCTGACTGAGGACATCTTTNCCCTGCACAACCCTCATTTTACCCTGGAAGAGGAACTTGAGAGAGTAGTGTACAGCCCTGCAGACCAATGCAGGTGACAGACCCGCCTCTCCGCCACCCTCCTTATGTTCCCTGTTGTTTCATCAGGGTGATTGAGCGGGAAACAGAAGCAGGGCAAAATACCGGCTTATGTTCACAGAGCCCCGTATTTATTATGCATTCGAGTTCTGTGACTATACTGTTGACTGATTCTCAAATATTTCTCAAGGCTCTGGTGTGTTTTAGGCCCATTCTTTCCGGCTCATGCTCGGCTCGCTATTAGGAGTGGGCCATGGTTGCGTGCATGTGACACAGAGCTAAAATTATGAATTGCTCCTATCGAGTGAGAGCTGTTGCAAGTTGATGAAGGGAGTGCCTGTGATTGCCGGGTGACGGGAATGCTGTTTGGAGATGCAAACGGAATTCTATCTCCGGGAACGATCCCTCTGGAATACTCTTCAACATAAAGAGGATGCACCCCATTCCGAGCGCTACAAATTCATACATTTCAATAGAGAGCAGTTTCACACCGCAGACTCTGTGATTAAATGCAAAAGCCTGCCATTTTGTGGGAATACATAGAATTCCCTTGGCGATTCTATGATCATTTTTACCTGTCACAAACAATTGGCGGAGGACAATTCGAGGTGCTGTGAAATAATACATACTTCCCAGTGAATGAAACCAGGGGCTCTGAACGTACAGTATACTGAGAAACCCGTCTCTTCGATTTGACCCCCCCTCTGCATCTCAATTTCTACAACTTTCTCCTTTTTCTTTATCTGTGCTTCTCTTTGAGGGCCGGTGCTTTGGGGTTCGAACTGAGACACAGATAAGTGACTTGATCCTGCAAACATTTGAGGAATTCTGGCTCACAAAGGGGTCAGCGCAGGGGCGAAGGGATAGCCTTACACACACACACGCACATGCAAGCAACCACACACACACACTCAGACTGCTCCATTAGCCCGTCAGCACTGCTGTCACTGTGCAGCCTTGCAGAGTTTTCTCACAGAGAAATAGCCTCAACAAGCTGCACTTTTATCCCAGCATTGGCGCTCTGACTCACGACTCCATTGGACAATTACAGCCCAGAAAAAAACATCAAGAGAGGAGAGAGTAACGAGTAAAAAGAGAAAAAGAATTAGCTTTTTCCTGTGAAAGGATGTGAATACAAATTCTTTGTATGAAACTTTGCCATTAAAACAATTGGACTAACTAAACAATTAAATTCTTTAAACTTAATGTCCACTAATGGTTTTACATACTTTCTGCACAAGTTCCCTGTGGTTTTGTGTGCTTTGGATGTTGGAGAGTATGTGTAGGGAAGACAGGACAGGGGCTAGACTCAGGGCATTGGCCACTTTTCACAAATTGCACTTTTATTCAATTACGTTTACATCTTGAGGTCCACAGTCAAGCTGTAATGATACATTTTCCACAAAGTTTGGGACTTGTTTGAGAAAACTGCATTAAGCAACGCAAATACTGAGTACAATCTCTAGTCTTGACCTCAATTGGATTTTCTTTGTTTTACTGGAAACAGACAAACAAACAAAAAATGTTTTTTTACTTAAAAGTTAGTAACTGGCATGAATTCAGATGAAATTATTTATCACAATATTACTTATTGCTAGTCATACCCAGTCTAGTCTCCTGCAGCTATCTGTTTAATTTGATTATTTACTCCTGGAAGTTGCTGTTGCCAGCTAATCATATTGGAACTAGTGATCACAACCAGCATCTGACATTGTTGTGTGCAACACGCATCAGACAGTCAATAAAGAGACTGCGTGGTCTGTGCATTTGCTGTCTGATGACTACATTTAGTCACACAAAAACATGAACTTCCCAATTACTAGAACAATGAAAACATTCAGTATTTGCTTCTAACTGCCCTGTTAGCATCAGACCAATGCCACCTCACTTTCTGAATTATCTGAATCACTGAGCTGGACTACATGAGTTGCTCTGCTTTCGTTGCACTTTTTCTCAGACACTTTAACAGGACATCTATGCTGTTGCTAAAGCTTAGCCTACCGAGAGATTTGAAGGTGTGGCAGTCAGCAGTTAGCCTTTAGCATTGCGGTGACATGCATTCTGTTAGGGGCTAACACTGCCTCATTTATTTCACTTATTCGGAAGGTTCTGTACAACGTCAAAAGAAGCTGCTGACCTTGTCACTTTACACCTGCACAGACTCCCTCTTTCCTTCCTTGTGCCATCTCTGTCTGGAGTTAAAGGACCCGCCAGTGCTCGGGTTGTGTATGATTAGCAATGGAGAATAAAATGAAAGAGGTTTCTCACAAAAATGGAGCATATGTAGCTAGTGCTTAAATATCAATACGGTCGGTACAGTTAGCGATGAGCAAATGCTTCGCCTCAGCACAACACAACACAGCAGCCATTAAAATGGATGGCTAAAAGAGTTAATGCATACGAGATGTTACTGTGTGGCTGTTATGTGAAGCTGAACTATTTTCCTCAGCAAATTGACAAAGAAAAAGGCGGCCGTGCCATCATTAGAGAGCGCGTACATGCACATCGCAGACACTCTAGCCTGCTTTCCTCTGCACGTCCTGATAAAAGAGAGAGGAGAGGTAAAGGAGGTGTGTGAGGAGCATCTTTGAGCTCCTCAATAAATTCTCATTATTTGAAGTGGAGTATTTGAGAGCTAAGAGCGGGGTGGTGTGTGTTCTCTTAATCTTGTCGTCGGTGGCAGGCTATGTGAGGCAGGGTGGGTTAATGTAATATCACAGTTGGGTGCCTCACCATGCCGCTTAAACCTCCTATTAGTAAAACACTCCCTTTCTCCCTATGTGTTATAAAAATGAACCCACGCTGCCATTTGAACGACGCACAGGAGAAAAGACTGTCAAAAACTGGTAGTGAATTCAGACAAAAACGAGTCTAGCCTCTCAGTTATAATTATTCCCATCATACCAAAACCTAAGACAGAACAACAGGGGTTAACATTAAAACCCAAGTATATGAAGTTCTAAAGACATTATCAGGTTGTTTCAGGCACGTAAACTTAAAGGAAAACATATTATGGTGACAAGCATCCATCCCTATGGATCAAGAACACACTGCAGCTTGTAAATGTAAAACGACCACAGGCCAGGAATAAACAAAGAGAAAAACTAAGACAACACAGATGAAGGTCATATTGTGTTGGAAATGGGCAGAGATAAAAACCCAAGGCTCATCCGGAGCCCCTGGCACACAAATTAGTGATGTGCATAGCAGTGTAATTGGAAGTAACAGTAGCAGAAAGAAACGGAAATTCACACAGGCAGCCATGAAAAGACATAAATGAGCTCTGGACTAAACCAGGGAAAAAACACACCAGCGTTTTCTCAGCCTCCCGTCTCAAGTAACGGCTAACACAATCCACACATCTCCCCATGTCCACTTACTCCAATAAAAGCACAAATCTGGCTTTGGATAATTTTAATCTGTCTGAATGAGTTTTTATGGTTGCAGTTTCTTTCGCTGCACGCGACTCGTCTGGGCCCTCGCTGGCATATCAAACGTTAGCATGAAGCGGCTGGAATTCTCACCTGGCACATGTGCTTCATGGCCCAGGTGCTCAGAAATGCCATAAATTTGGGTTTTATTAAAAGAGAATTAAATGGGAAGATTACTCAAACGGCTGCCTTGATCTCTGAGGAAGTTAGTTTTGGGAGAGTTAACGGATCAATGCCTATATTTGCAAGTTTCAAGTCTAAACAAGGAACTGCCAAAAATGATCACATGGGATAGAAGGCTAAATAAAAACTGCTGTTGACATCAGATGAGTGTTTCTTTTTTCTGCGAGGCGGCTCTATGCCCACTGAGCATCTGTGTCACCGCACGCCACACAGTGGCTGCCAATCTCACATGGGCACACAGCGCCACTCGCCGCGCCACTCGTGCCACCCTCTGCTGCACCGCCATGCCACAGTCGCGTGCGCGTCCTCACCGCTCCTCCTCCTTGACGCGCAGGGCCTCTCCAGCTGCAGCTTAATTTCCTGTGACTTGCCTAATTACTGTAATTAAGGATTAATTGCCATTAATTATTCACACATAAGCTCATCGCAAATCATGGGGTAAATGTCTTCTGAAAGCTGCCATACTCACCATGGATAAACACACTGGGATGCTCCAGGCAGCTGAATCTATCACTCCACCCGCAGCAAAGAGTTCACCCGGCCTGCCAGTCTTACCAAAACAGCCATAACTCTCCACCAGAGAAACATCAAGTCCGACCCATGAGAGGAGAAGTTCTGTCACACCTAGCATGTTCTCTATCAGTGCTTACACTACTGTAAAGATGGATTGAGGCAGCTCAGAACAGCCAGGCCAGGAGTGCTGGAACTGTTTGCATGTAAATTATCCAAGTTTAACATTTGAATAGAAGAAAGGGAGGAAAAAAGCTCTCAGAGAGGGAATCCGAGCAGCTGAACTTTGAGGGGCTTATCAGTTAGTTTAAACAAACAGCTAATGTAAGACAGCGCAGACAGGACATATGTGAATTGATCCTATTCTGTCATCCACAAGGTTACAGAATATGGGGAATTTCCTGAGATCAAAGGACAAAGTTGTCTTAAATCACCCTAAACTCTCTGCTGATGAAAACTACATATCTTCAAAAATAGAGAGTCAGGCTGACACTTCATTCAGCTACAATGTAAACAAAAACCAGATTAAAGTTATAGCTTTAAGTTGTTTCAGGTGGTTGATCTGCTAAACAACCTGGTTAAAGCTGGTAAATCAATTTAATGTGAGTTGTTGAGCTTGTCAACTCTATTACAAAATATTATACTGCCATATAGTTTGAAGTTTGTCTTAGTGACACAGAATAAACAACAAAAAATTGGATGAGATGGATCTTATTTATGGGGAGTTTAATGAAAAATAAAAACGAAAAAGGAGGTTGAAGCGGTGGGGTGACATCGTCTATGCAAATGAGGAAAACTTTAATTCTTTAAACTAAAAATCTTCAAATTCTTGACCATGTTCTAATTAATAATGCTAAAAGAAAGCCCAGAAATGAGTATTCAGTAACTAAATATGTTTTTTTTTATTAGGATTAACCTCCATGTGAAACTGTAATCAACACTAAACTGACTCTCTTCACCAGAGACTTATTTGAATAAGCCTGTTCACAGCTTTACTCTCCAGTCTTTATGGTCTCCTCCAGTCAGGAGCTTGTGAACTATCTCAGAAATTGCCCTAGCGTTTCTGAGGCAATAGTTTTAAAAGCTCACGCTTCATAAAATCATAATAATGGCCATCATGTAAATCTGCTGAATATGAAATGTCTGCCGGGAGGCGGCATGCAAACAGTATTTAAAAAGCAGACACTTTTACAAGGCCGTAAATCAGCCGAGCTTCAGTCCTCAACGCTGGAAGCTCGAGAAAAGATAGAGATGGAGAAACAGGGAATCAGGGAGACTGTGATGCCTCACAGCTGCCTTGCAAAACTTCACAGTTGTCTGATAAACTCAGTCATAATACGCCAGGCTGACAATTACTCACTGACTCTTGAAACAGGGTCTCTAAAGCGTCTGTTGCTTCAGCACTAATAGGGGACCGGAGAGGAACAGTTCGTAGTCTTTAAACATAAACACTTACAGAATAAGAGGGAGGGTGAGAGAGAGAGAGAGAGAGAGAGAGGGAGTAAGAGAGGGAGTAAGAAAGAGTGAATAAGAGAGGCACTAATTGTTCTGCTAGAGCCTTCTGCTCCAGATTAATGCAGGAAAACATTTTCATTTGGGTACATAAGTTTGTTTGTCTGATTTAAACATTTATGCTAATGGCCCTTCTGCCAGCTCTTTAATGCTTTACACACTGTTGTAAACAGCCCCTGAGCTTATCCATCACACTAGCTCTCTTTCTTTTCTGTCTATCTGTGGAATCCAAGACAATGTGAGAACCCAAGTATAAATACAAACTCTCACACATTTTTACACACACACACACACACACACACACACACACGCACACACACACTTATGTGTCAGTGCAAATTACAATTGTCAGTGCGAATACAACATTTACATATATGTTGTATATATGTTTACTATAAATAGGCTGTTCTAAATCATTGTTACAGAATTATAAAAGTTTCTACGCTTCAGTGTTTAATGAATGGATAGACGCAGAAACATTTTTGAAGCAGCATCAAAAATCTAAGCTATGTTTGGGCTGTGCTGCCCCACAGCACTCATGATCCATTACAGACCATATTAAGTGACACACAGACCCCATGGTGCATTCACGTCTTTAAATGTGTGTGTATGTGTCTGTGTGTGTGTGAGACACCTTTCAGTGTGAGCATTCATCAGTATCACTGTCACTTAATTGATACCTACTAATTTGTCCTCTTTCTCCCACTGGCTCTGTGTCAGCTGCCAGGGGCTTCAGTGTTGCCCTTCATTTGTGGACTTCCAACGGATTCCACAGGGGTAATTACACTTTATGTGTTAATTGGTGTAAACACAAAGATGGAGCTACACCTGCATGTTTCACATCACACTAGAAACTGCATGTCTGAAGTGAAAAGTTTCTGTGTGGAAAAAGTAGGAAAAGTTCAACTGGCCTGTCACATTAGCGGAACGTTTCCACTCTAAAGAATTTTAGTCAATGTGTCTTGTTCAAAAACGTAAAAAAGGGTAATATAAAATAGATTAATATACAAATTTAATATATAAAATAGAATAATTATTTTGAAAAAATGCAAGCAGGTGTGTAAACAACCTGGTCAGCAGATTTGATGATAATAAACAAAATCCATAATTTGTTAGTTTGTTACACAATGGTTATATTCTCATTCTAAAAAGTATTTTATTTTACATTATTCTGCACAGTGCAGTATGAGTCATCACAATTTAAATACAGGTTAAAAAAATACTGTACATGAAATTTAACTGCTGCAAATTATTATACTGCATTTAACTACATGTTATACTACATTTAACTCCAGAAACATTCCCACATGCACATACCCAGATTCCTACATTTTATGTTGTGTTCCACCACTGTGGAGCACTTTGGAAAGTGTCTGTTGTCAGCAGATGTCATTCCACAGGAGACAAAGGAAATGAGAAGGGCTTTGGATATCATCAGCATAGAAATTAGCCTCTCTCTCTTTCTCTCCCTCGACTCACACCACAACCCTAGTCCAGACTCTGGCCCGCGGCTCAAGCAACTGTGCTACCTTTTCAACTTGCAAATGACAGTGTCACCAAACGCTATCCTTCCATCAATCAAGTTGGGGGGTCATGAATATACAAAAGACAAACGTGGGGACTCGGCCACCACCCGCAGCTTTGCTTGGCCCAATTATAGAACTCTCTCTCTCTCTCTCTCTCTCTCTCTCTCGCTCTCTCTGTATCTCGGTCTCACTCCCTTTTCCCTGTGTGTTGTTTGTTTTTATTTTAAAGGGTATGGTCACGTTCAGCCGTGGGCTATAACTAGGTAGGTCAGGCAGGTTTAGGCTGAATAACCAATGTCATCTCTCTTCTGCATCAGTATTTGTAAGGGATGGACACAGGAACAGTGCAGGGGTGTTGTGTTTCATTTAGATAACTTAAAATAAAACCAACAAAGGAGACAATTGCTCATATAAATATGCATATGCAGCTATAATCAAATGTGGAATAGGTCATTTGGCTTTGAAAGGATGACAAATGTTAGTTTGCTGACCTGCAGGCTTAGCAGAGTTTGAGACGTTGTTAAAACGCATGTGAGATTACTGAAAACTATTAGTCAGGAAAACCATCTAAATCTCTTTCCTGTCTGCAAACAATGGAGATAGTAAAAAGATCTCACATGTGGACAGACCACATGGAACAGAATGCAGAGTTAAATTGTGCGCACGCATGCACACGCACACACAAACAATTTAGCATGCACTCCCTTGATACACTCTCCTCAACACAGGAACAACCTCACAGCCACCTCACTCCCTCTCTCTCCCCTGGCCCAGCTGTCAGTTCCTAGCGTGTGCATTAGCATTCTAAGTGATCCACGGCTGCCTTCTGACGAATGAGTGTGTGTGGGTAACTAATGACCTCCATGCTGCAAGTGGAACTGATAGTCAATGGGTGCCACTGATCAATAGCACAGAGCTGGGCCTGGCCACAGAGAAATCATTTCCAAGGCCAAAGACATCTTACACACAGACAGCACATGAAGTCACAGAGAGAGAGAGAGAGAGAGAGAGAGAGAGAGAGAGGGAGAGAGAGAGAAGAACTGCAGAGTAATTGCCAGTTTCTAGAGAGGTTCAACAGTTTCAGAGAGGTTCAACAGAGATTATACAATGTGGAATCCCAATGTACTAATATATAAATTGTAAGCCTCACATTTTTTATGCTCAGAGGTTAGAATAAACATAACAGAAATTACACAAGCATACAGCAAGTGAAAACAATGGCAATATTTCACTAGTTAAGTTTCTAGTCAAATTATTTTGTCTTTTAAAGAGATAGCAGTGATTAATTGCTGTAAAATAACTTGTGAAGCCTGACTGTTGGAAATTGTGGTACGTTTCACCCCATAAATGTAATTTTGACCTACTTTGTGCTGGGAAAGATCTACTGTTGTACTGATGTACTGTTACCGCCACAACTTTAAAAATTTAAAATCACTTCAGTATTGCGAGGCTGAAATTCTGTTACGTGGTTAACAGTTAACAGGTTTAAGTGCTAAATTATGGGATGCATTTAAAAAAAAATATTATATTTTGTCTCATCATGTTTTAATTGTTAAAAGGCGTTATTTGCTAATATTAAAGTAATAACCAAACAAGACCAGAAAAAGAGCAATTCCTAGAGTGAGAATTGTGAGGGGTCATGTCTGCCCTCTGGCTTTTTAGGAAGTGCTAACGTGACAGCAAAAACCACTGCAGTAAAAACAAACACACACGACGGCAGAGGAGAACCAGCGTGGGGTTAAAGTCTGGCTACGGCACAAGGAAAATAAATGGCTTTAAATATGGAAGTGGACATCAGAATGGGCCCTGCTAGAGTGGAGAGGGTTTGGGTAAACTAACAGTCTGTCGAGCGTAATTTATAGACAGCTATGATAAATACTATTTGTCCATGACAGTCACATGAAATAATAAACCTTGGCTCTGCTATAAACATTACCAAATCCTGACACTATTGATTTATAATGGCTAACACTGACATCAAACCAAACAAGTGACAGAAACAATGCCCGTGCTTTAGGCGCAGTTTGTCAACTATTAATACTGTCAGAAGGGGCTTTCGTTTTAGCTGGGAAAGCCTATCGCCCAGTTGTCAGTCCACCATGCTGAGGAGGACAGAGGAGAGGGAGGGAGAGAGAGGAATGTGTTGGAATTGCCAACAGGGGTCCTAGCGGCACGGCTGTGTTAGCCCTAATTACCCCCCCCCCCACACCCAGCCCCTCCCTTCTCTTAAACGTTTCCTGCTCTGCCAGCCTCAACCTAAAACTGCATGTTAATTATGTAAATTACTAACTGGGCTGAGACTGTTGTTTATGGGATTTTGGACTTAATAACTGGATCAGCCCTCACCCAGAGTATGACCTGTGACAAGCCACAGCCAGTCAGCGAAAGTGACATTTTCCGAAACATTAGCTCCTCTACAAACACACACACAAACACCTCTTCAGAAGGCCCATGGCATGCAGAGGGAAGAAATGACATTGTGCAGGTGGTGCTGTGTAAGGCTATATTCTGTCTTTTATGTTTGATGCGGTCTGAGGAGGTCAGACAGATTGCAGAACAGAGAGAGAGAGAGCGACTAGCGTCTCATTCCATAGGTGTTCAGCACTGACCATGGTTTTGAACACACACACACCTGTGACGGGCGGAGCTCGATCTCTGTCAACACCTGCCATGAGAAACCAGCTGAACCCAGTGCTCACTCTATGAACCCTACTGGCTCACATACACACACTATCACCGTACACACACTTCACCAATCTACTCTCACACCCCCCCTGCACATCCTCACTTTATATTAGATAAACATCACTATTTTGCCATTGACATTTATGCATATTTAAGCATTTCTTTTGGTAGCACCTGATGCTTTGCTAACTGAATGCCTCTGTAACCAACACCATCAGATAACTCCCATCTGGAGTTCTCTTTCACCAACCCACCCCACAACAAACAAGTCCTTACACATCTCCATGACCACTTAAGTCTACTAAGAAAACCACATATTTGAAGAACACTTTTAAAAGCAGTCTGCTACATTTGTTGGGACTTTTACAAGCAGTCTGGGTTGCTTTCCAAAATCCTACTGTGAACACACTTTTGGGAGAATGTTTCACCATCATAAACTGTTACTGTTAACACTCCAGATATAAAAAGTAAAAAAGTGGAGTAAGAGAGATTCCAGAAGTGTACATCACTGACACACACCCAGGGTGCGTGAGTCATAGATCAAGCTCTGTCTGCACTAGCCTAGCTTAACTTGGCCCCTGCCAGCATCTCGTCTGAGGCTCACGGGGCCCTGGAGACCTGCAGCAGGGCTTCCTGTACAGGGGCCGGGGCTTGATTCAGTGCACACAGACAGACATGCATGAGCGAGAAAGCACTACACAACCCTCCTGGGCTCCAGAGAAGAATCTCTGCAGCCAGAAAGTCCCACATTAGGGGACTGTATAAATATTTTCTTTCCTCTTTCTTGCTCTCACCGTTTGTATGAAAATGCCTTGAGGTGATTTTCCCTGTAGAGAACCTGAATGTTGTTGCAGGTTATGTGACCGTAGCTGATTATACAAACAAATAAGTGTTATTATAGGGGCTAGTTGTCACAATGGCTATAACTCAGTGTCTATAAAGTGTTGAGTGAAAGTTAAAATTTTTTTTAAGCTAGTTAAAAGCATAAAAAATCTTATTATATCTTTTATTTTTTTTGGTTTATAATTTTATATTGGGTTATTTACACAACGTGACAATTTACCAATATAGTTTGACAACATGCCCTGCTTGTTATATTCTGTGATGCAATTTGGAAGTTTTATGCATATAAAAACTTTTATGCATATAAAAAGAACAGAAAAATATGATGACAAGCCCCAGTCTCCCTTAAATAAAGGCACTTTAACTGTAAAGTTACTGTAAATATTACCCCATCATAACTTAATTCAGAATTTAACAATACACAAGCATTTCATTGAAGGATCAATTTGTTTTGCTGTTTTAAGGTTTTGCTTTTACCTTTACAACCTTAACATGTAATCAGAGCTGGCAGAATGCTAAAAAGAGCTAATCTGATCTTCTGAAACCATAACACAGTGAGAAGCAGAGTCTCACAATGGCCTCTGACCAACATAAAAGGCAGCTGAAATTACATCCTTTAATTTATATACTAAAAAGACAGACTTCAAATAATTACAAATACAGGCTTTCAAACGGATCATGTGGAAAGTGTCCGTACATTGTGTGAGCATAAGGCTACATGCAAACAGAGGGCATCAGCCTCTCATGATGAGTTAAAAATACACAAAGGAGCATCTCGCTGTGCATGCGGTTTAATTCTGGCTCTGCTGTCACCGGGTGTATTTAAATTATAGTTTGATTATAGCTGAGCGGAAGGTAACTGTAAATTCTGTTCTCCTTGAATGTTTGCTGCAATTTCTCTAAAATGGGAAATATTGATCACAGTGATTTCCCTGGACACCCGAAGGGACGAGAAAAGAGAGAGAGAGAGAGAGAGAGAGAGAGAGAGAGAGAGAGAGAGAGAGATAACTTAAGACGCACAACAACAAAACCAAATAAAGCAACAGAGCCTCGAGACATGAGAGGGCTATAAAAATGTGATGTTAAAAGCTTAAAAGTCATTGTTGAAATCAATAAATACAGTAATTTGGAGATCACTAGATATACAATTTGATATGTACACAACATACATAAGTGTCACACATTTTAACTACAATAAATCTACAGTAATTTACATTATTGTAGAAGAAGTTTACAGACCAATTACAAAACCAAGTTCAATAAACAATAGTTTCTCTGTCCCGAATCCCACTCAAAGACATGGTGAGAAAAACAACACTGGCGCGTCTACAAAAGAGCATATCATGTGCAGACACATCAGACTCAACATGCGTTTGATCAAAGAGGCTGATTCTCGCTGTGCCAATCAATACACTCAATCATCTGTGCTGTGGATGCTAGTCTTGGCTGAACTTGAATAGAGATGCTTTTTTGTTGTGTGTTTTTTCTCAGACAGATGAGCTTGCATGAAAGCCATCAGTCTGACAAGTGCAGGTAAAGGATGGCCAGACAATTGCCTGGGAATCGGGCAGTTGTTGATTTTGCATTATTAATTAGAGACGCGCGAGGCCATTGGGCCCCCGGTGTCATGGGAACGAGGCATTATCATAGCGAGACGCTGAGGGTAGCACACACATTGATTTACATGCCGAAGGCTGAATTGATTTTTGGCAGCACAATCAATGTATAGAAAACAACGTATAGAAAGTTTAAACCCTTCGTTTACACTAAAAACATAAATATGTCTAAATATACTGCACCAAATACAATAATATTTTTGCCCTTATGTTTGATTAACATTACAGTACAAACACGGAAGTCACAGTGACTAAACACAGTGAATAAAACATCAGAGTTGACCAATAATGAGATTTAATTACTGTTACATTAAAATAACACTAAACATCAGAGGCAAAATTACTGACACGAGCGAGCGCCGTTTCCACTCTGAGGGGCCGACACAAAAACAGACCGGCCAGAGCATGGAGCAGCTGGCATCAGGCAAACACTTCTACTGAGACCAGTGCCAGTTTCCAATCGCCCTAAGCGCCAACCCCGCGCCAAGCCTGTAAACAGCCTTTATCAGCAGTAATAGTGGCATAATCCCAGCTAAAGAGGAAGCGGCATATGGCCCGGGCTTTACGAATGCAGTCCCAACAAAGTAACAGGATTCACAGAGGAGGGGTTATCAGTAATGGCTACTTAAACGAAACCGTGCCAACAGTTTCTTTTTGTTTCCTGCGTTTGGAATTCTTCCACTCGCTGCCTTTCCTTAAATAGCCAGGGCCTGACAAAAGGCCATGGTGGTTCTGTGTCAGTTAGTGAGACTGGTTAAATTCATTACATCTTACATACATGTGTTGTTATGCTAATTAAGCTATTTGATTTTATATGTTAAACTTTGCTGTTGAGATACACTGAATGTTGCCTTATAAAAAGGAATAAAAAAACATAAACGTAAATGTGAAATTATAAAATAATCCATCATTAGAATTGTGTGTAAATGCGCATTTTCACACTAGATAATTTGAAAAGTATTGCCAGTATAAACATCACATGCTCACTAAAACTAGTGCTCTGGGTTTCTCAATATCTGTAGGCACATCAACTGCCTAATCAAATCCAGCACAACAGAAGATTCAATCACTTTCTACTGCCTCTGCACATTTGATTAAGATGTATCCTCAATAAGTCACACTGACAGTAGTCTGCTCTGATGTGCGAAGCATTGCACTGCCGAATCTATATCTGTATTGTCAGCTTTCTCCAGATCTCTCCTTCATTAAACCCATCCAGCTTTCCTTCTTGATCACAGACCTAGGCTCAGGAAGATGGATCTTCGTCTGTGAGATGATGGCAAGCACTTGCCAAGTCTTCCTCTAAACACCCCCACCCCCCCGTGCACGTACCCCCTCCATTGATTTTTGTCTCAGCGGCTGCCACCATTTATTGTTTGTGACATTCTACTGTCGACTCTTTAACACCCGTCAACCAAATCAATTTCATATTTTTTGTCAATGGCTGGCTAGAGGACGGTTTACATTCGAAAGGACTGACATCTGATTTAGGATGTTGATTTTAGGCAATAGTTTTAGCAGCAAATTTTACAAGACTTGTAAAGTCAGCCGGATGTGTTCATTTGGAAACACATAACAGAGTGGAATAGAGTGTCTGGAGTTTGGATCTAGCGGGTCGAAAGGTTGAGTGTTCGCATTGGTCAGAGGAGAATTTGGATTGTCATGAATATACAAATGGTATCCTACATTGCCAAGAAATGGTTGTGAATCTACTTCATCTGCTTAATTTTGATAGAAAATGTTCCAAATGTTCATTCTCTTTCTTATATGAAACGCATAAATAATATTCCAAATATTCTTTGTCTTCTGCTAAACTCAGGATATTAAATTGAAATGATAACAGCCAAGCTTGTCCAAAATGACCTTGATGTTTCCTGAGGAATTTCTTACTAATGTTTGATAAAGGCATTAAGTGAAGTGGGTAATGAGATGAATATTCTCCATTCAGCACATTCCGCCTGGAGACAAACTTTGAGAAGGGGACGCAGGTCGCTCCGGGTACGTGCTGGTCACTCTTAGTTGTCAGGACTGATTTATTGCCTCCTAGCTGTTCAATTTCGCATTTCGTCCTCGTCATATCCCCTGCCTCGTGATCATTCGCCACTGACCCTTGTAGGGCAGCCCGGGAATATTGATAAAACAATTATCTGCTCGCCGTTCATTTGATTTTCCATTTCAATTACGGATTGGAGAAGGCAAAAAGAAAAAGATTGCACCATTGATTTTTTCCCCCTTTCCCCTTGCTCTCTCATTCCCTCTCTTTTTTCTGATGGTGTTTTTCCAGTGACATGACATGAATGCAGGGCCTATACACTTAGTATTTTTAGCATACTTTGATTTGCAGCCTGACATTAAATCACGATCCTTTGCTACAGGGAAAGAGCGAGAGAGAAACAAGGAAAATAAACTTATTAAAAAATATTTTTCTCTGTTTTCCAGTAAAAATATATTTAATCATACTTAAAACAAGATAAATTTACTCTAGTGACATAATTGCATATGATATTAAGACTTGTTTTCCAAAAAATATTTGGAATTAGGTTTATTAATATTTTGCCCTGTTGGCAAAATATTTAGCCTTGTTTTAGGCATAAACTTCTTAAAATGTTGTTAGATTTATGCTTAAAAAACATTATGAGAAAAAAAACATTTCACAATGGAGAAAGAAATATAAACTCAATTTAAGATATTTACATGTATTTTCTCTTACATGGTTTTGCATCTCAAGCAAATTTGTCTTGTTTTAATAATATTTTACTTTTTACTAACAAAAAAAGATTGAAGAAAAATCTTTTGCAATGAAAGAAAGGAAATCCAGGCATCTCACATAAAACATAAAATAACTGGTCACAGAAAAAGCAGTGAATGAGAGAGAGAAACAGACACACACACAGGAGAAGAGACAGACGTGAGAGTAATTCCCTTCATATCACCCACAGCAGAGCTGCTCTAAGCACTCGTTCACCTCCCTCAATCACACATCTCACATGAATGCAGACACGGTGTTACACAAAAGAGAGGGCAGCTCTAATCTCCTCATCTCTCAACCAATGTCTGCTGTGGGGAGATAAAGAGGAGGAGTGGCTATCCCTAAAGACAGGGGAAGATGTGTGCTGTGAGGTCTGCAAACAGAGAGTGAGATCTCCATGCTGACTGTATATTGGGAGGCCTTCCCAACACACACTCACACACACCTAAATAATAATGTTAAGCTTGTAATGTAATGCTTTTCTAATAATGTTATAAAAATGCTTTAAAAATACCACATCAAAAACATTTTAACCTCCAACAACCCAACAACCCTACACATAAAAATGACTCCTGACAGGAGTGCATTTTAACCCAAAGTGCAGCAGACCACTGAAGCAAGTTTATTGTCAAGAGTGTGAGGTAAATCTCTTATAAAAAACTGATATGTCTTCAGAGGTAGAAAGCTCTGTTCATCAAACTCTAAGATATCAAACCCTACATTGATTGAGTCACTGAATGGTTGTATTTTAGCACTTTAAATCAAAGCAAACACTGTCTTTTGAGATGGAGCACTACCGTCAATGAGAATAGAGAAGTGGAGTTGAGGGCAGCACTTTGACTTTCATAAAAGAAAAGAGAAAGAGAGAGAACGCTATAAGAAGTGAGTTCATTACAGTATAAAGCTCAATAGATTCTCTGTAAATGATTTGGAACATTGATAATGGGTTAAGGCCCAATGGGAATCATGCTCAAATAGCCCTGTGGGAGCCTGGGAAAATCTGCTTCAGCTGAAGTAGCCGGCTCCTGGCCAAAACCCTCCGCTCAGGAAGAGTGGAGGACACAGTGTGTGAGAAAGTGAGAGAGAGATCGGTGGTGGGTGCGCACGTGTAATGAGAGCATTTCACAAGGTGTATTTAAAAAAACAAGAAACAAACAGCTTCACTATACACATTTTTAGACATTGCTGTAACGTTAAACTCAATTTTCGATATGTTCCAATCGTTAGTAAGTCAAAAGTTAATAGGGTACAGTATTCATATTTACTCAATCGTTGTGCAACTCAGTATTCAGTACTTTACGTTTAACTGAAATGGGATTAAAAGGAGACTTTTTATTTAGTTTAATCCACCAGTAATCCATTCAGTTAACTGTTGCTAGGCAGTTTTGTAAGATGTTACCCTCACAGTGCAATTATCATGTCTATGCGTTTCATAACAGGCAAATCATATCCACTTTAAATTTTAAAAAGCAAATTATATATTTTGCATGTATTTAATTACTTATAATAGTATTTTATATAATACTACATTTTATGCTTTTGAAACTCCACAATGTGCAGAAATCAATGATGACATTAAAGATTACTAAATAAATACTATACTAAATACATGTTAAGTGTGTGACCTTCTACTGACATGCCCTGCTCAGTGTAGGGAGCAGTACACACTGTAAATCAGACTGCAGCTGTGATCAGATAGATGAGAACAGGAAGTTAGGATACTGGAGACCAGGCCTGATGATAATGCCATGGCTAGTCAGTGATCCAGCACGGCCACTTCAACTGTACTCTGTTTCTTCCCACACACACAGACACACACACACATACACACACAACCCTGCGCTTCAGTGCACACTAACACTTCTGGGGAAATTCACATGAATGAACCAACGGAAGTTTGGCTTTGATCAAAGTTTAAGCTGGACAACGTAGCAGATCAACCTTAAAATTTATCTCCTCCTTAATGTCCCTGGCAAAGAGAAGCTCCCACACTTTATTGCACCGCCCCCAAGACTGAATTACCAACAGCAATTAGGCTGTTGTTCTCATCTCAAAAACCAAGTAAATAAACACTTTTGACTTCAAGGTATTGAACTTTTGAGCTGATGCAACCAAGCATAAACAGCCATCGTATCATGGTCTATCCTTTGTGCCATTTCTTTTTTCTACCACTTAAGTTAAGACAAGGGCAGGCCATTGGGCTGTTTATCCGGGCCATAATGTTAAACATATGCCGGGTATTGAATATCATAGGGCCCTTGGTGCTCAATTTCAAAGCAGTCCTTCAAAGTGACATTTTATGTTGTCATACTCTCATGTTGGTGTTTTCGTTGATGGTATAGGAAATGATTTCACAAGCAGCACAGCACAATAGGGCACTTTGTCCAAAATGGCCCTCAGTAAAATAACACTTCCTTCACGGCCCCTTATGTCATACAGGCAAAGACAGGAGGACTCTTGTTTTAAAAAATCTGCTTAGAGGAAAGACTTAGAGAGCGAAAGAGAGTGAGAAACCAAGTCTATTTGTATGCCTCCAAGTCTTTTTTTTGGTCTCACAGATCCCTCAATATTTCCCACCTTCAGTATCTCTCACACACACACACACTCCATCTTCTGCCTGTGCTTAACTTCTGTTCTGTTCACGGCTGCATTTTTCCATTTAAACGCATTATACAGACCCAAATTTCACTTCAGTATCACCTCATCTCTCCATAGTACATTAACCCTTGCCAATTGCCTCCCAAATGACCCCATTACAATGTAACTGCTTTCACACTCTCTAGTAATTCTGCTACATTCACCGCACACACACACCATGTTCTCCACCCCTGCTGAGTGCTACGGCCACTGACCACAGGCACTTGCACAATTACTTTAAAGCTAAACATGGTTGGTGTCCACATGCGTGCACACACACACACCTCACGTAGGGAAACTTAACAAACTTTTAAAAGTAAAACTATTTTCTCTCCACAGCTGGATGTCAGTGCACAGTCATCAAAACGTCTATATAGTTTCGTCTATATACTGCCAAGAGATATAGAGTCTATATACTGTAGAGTGCTTAAAACTCACATTGTTAAACTTCACCTCTCAAATCCTCTATCCGCAGATGGCATGCCCACTGACTGTTGATAGACAGTTGCTTAGTGCCTTTCAAAACCACAAGCTACAATCTGATTGGTTGGTTCTAGGTGTTTTAGTCTGACTACTAGAAAACCAAGTTATATTTTTATGTTTCCAGGCTGCTCTAATGAGAACCTCAAAGAAGAACTAATCTCAGGATTTCCGAGGTCCACAAAACTAAATTTTCACAACCAAAATTAAAAAACCTGCAGCAAAGTGTACCAGACTTTGTGAACATGGTGTAAAGTCTGGCTGCATGGCACAACCTTAAATCTAACCAAGTGTATTAGCTGGATCAAAGCGCCCTAAACAAGTCGACCAATCAGAACCAAGTGTGCCTGCAGAGTGTGTCTGCACCCGACACAGTCAGTGTGATCTTACACATACACCTCTCGCTCCTGATGCATTCAGATGGATAGAAAATAGAAAACCTCAGCCCTCCATTTGAATGATATTTTGAGCATGAGAGCAGTGAAGGGTGGTGAGGGGACCTGGCATATCCATACGCACCCTCACCTACAACCGTTCCCCTCGGAGAGTGTGTGTCAGGAGCGCTCAACTCTCCCCATACACGGGTTCCGATGGGTGGGGTAAGCAGACCTGACAGTGATGTATTGCAACTGGTTGCAGGTGTCGAAGAGAGGAGCGAGACTCGACCAGTCATGGGTGGGTGGGCGAGAGAGAGGGACGTGAACTGCGCTAGAGAGAGAGAACAAGAGAGATATTCTGTAGGGAATGGAACTGATACCCCAGTTTACATGTTGACCCCCCTTTTACTCTTGTCCTTCTCTTGTCTTTCTCTCTCTCTGTTCTATCACAGCTTCTCTCTTATGTGCTCTCAGTCAGCAAGATTTACATCTTTAATACATTAATGTTTTGTGTTGTCATCAAATTTAAACACTTGAATTTTGAATACACCTACAAAAATTGTACAAAATACAAGACATATACTGTACACAACTCAACAGATGATCAAAACTACATGGTAAAAATACACTATAGTTTTATAAAGTTTCACTATGACTTCACATATAGTGGGGTCTAAAAGCCTGAGACCATGTTGAAAATATGTGATTAAAAACATAAAAATAGGTTTTAGGATATAAAAATAAACAGAAGTTATGTTGTAACTAATATTTTTGTTCTGTTTCTAGGTCACTAATCAAATAGAAAACAAATCTGCGACAATGTTAACTTTCCATATAGAAAAGATCAGATGTCCTTGCCTCTGTTACAGCACACACGTTATTCTTTGGATCACTCTCCTATCACACTGGGATAACATGAATCATCAGGTTTTGCACTGACTTATGAAGTACATGCCAGCTCGAATCAGAAAAGACACACTGTACTATGCTTGAAAACATACACTTTTCATCTTTTCATTCCATCTATGGTAATAACACCATTTGAATATAAAATTACTGTATTAAATGAAAACAGAAACATTTTCAGTACTAGCCCCAGACATTTGAAAGCAACTGTAGTTGACGAGTAACATTCAGAGAAACATTTGCTGTCCGCCTTCATATTCCTCACCATCCACTAAAAATATGTGCTGTATGGAAACAAGCTAGCAACAATTGTTCACACGCACTCACGCAAAATCAGGAACAATCTGTGTCTCTCTCTCTTGGCTGTGTTTGTTAATGCTCCGTTCATGTGAGATCTCTTATGTGAGGCACTTTGTTTTATTGTGGAATATGGAGGTGTTTTTGTTGTGAAGCTCTAACTGATCCTGTGGGATTTTTCCTGCAGGCTGTTCCCCTCTGCCTTTCAACACCAAACTCAGCACTCCAATCAAACCCGACCACGAGGGACCACCACCCCCGCCCACAGTGCTCCCAGCCGCGCTTCCATTGATCGTGGGGGAGATCTATCCTGAAACCTGCGTTACGCGGCGGCAGGAACAAAGACCCTCTCGGCTGCCTCCTGCACTTACGGCATCTTCTCTTGCTCTGGTCTCTCTTTCTAAACAAAGGACTGGAAGATCTATCTGTTAAAGGTTAATCAGGTTCTTCCGATATTCTCTGTTCACCCTGGAGTGTCAACAAGCAGTGTCTTTGTGTTCAAGTTCTGAATCTCAGGCCACACAGCATGTTTGATTTATCATTGATTTGTGAAACACAAATAATCTTATATAATAGCTTATAAACATAATAGATTATAATCTTAATATCTGTACTTGCCTCATGCTGTTATTGATTTGACTATAACCCGTATAACATATATGTGGATATCAAAAGTGTAGTTCCACTATATTGTGTTTGTCCAATTGTGTGTGTGTGTGTGTGTGCAGGTTTGCCTATATTTGTGAAGGTCAATTTTTTCTAAATGTCCTCACAAATATTGCATATTTTAGGTGGTCTTCACATTTGAATACAGGCCAACACATATTTGCCTTTAAATGTAAAATGGCCATAGGCTTGTGTGTGGGTTAGGTGTAGAGTTAGCAGCAGGGGATAAAAATATTATTAGCCTGGTGTGAAAACAATGGAAGTGTGGGAGATAAGTCCTCATTAATATAGTGAAATACAACAAAATACAACATATCAGACTTTTTCCTTTTTAAAACTTACATATGAAAACTGTCCTTAAACTGAGGTCAATTAAGGAACTTGCTTGATTATGAAAATCTACAGAAGTCATGTGACCTCAAATCATTTCAGCGATTGGTGAACCAATGAGACACAAGTGCTAATTATACCAGTAAAAATGTGTAATTCTTCCTGGCGAGGCTTAAAAAAAACTGTGCTATAAATACAAGACATTCATTTAATCAGAGGCTAATTCACTTCTGACAGGGAGTAAATTCCACTATTTTCTGTAAGGCTTTCTGAAATTGCCATCATTTTTAATTAATTCTTAATTAAAATATATTACACCACAGCTTCAGCCCATCTCTCTTGATATTGTAACGTAATCAATTCGGAACCATTTACATATCATTAATTAAAAGCTTTCCTCTCTCATCCTTAAAATCATAATGAGGCTCTATTTCTCATTAAGACACATATGAGCAAAATAACAATGCTACAGAGAACACAAGATGCACAGGAAGGTCCGTCGTCAAAGTACAACACAGTTTCTCTTTTCTCCTGACAGACTGAGATTTGGAAATGGATTAATATAAGTTTAATAATGCTAGATCCAAGATGGGCAGCTGCTATTAGATGTTAGGTGAAAGGAGACTGTATGAACAAAGTTGTTTAGAACTATGTACTGTAGACTGTAGGAATTGGCAACCAACCGCTGTTAATATTTAAAAAGTATGGTCAAAGGAATCAAAAATTAAAATATAAAAAGCTAACTACAAAGAAAAAGCAAAAAAGATAAAAGAACAAAAACGTGACATTAGTAGCATGTGATAAACAAACTTTAATACATTATTATTAAAAAAAAGCGCTGTTGTTACTGTATAAATTTGCAGCTACTGTCTGTTGAAAGTAAAAAAGTTTTCAACTGTCTGTTGAAATTTAAAAACTTTAAAAAAAAAAAGCAAAAAAAGACAAAGTTATTTAGTGCCAAAAATGACATCAGCAGCTTTCTGACAAGCAGCGGTGCAAAAAAAAATGTGATGTCATTTCCTCTCAGGGCGTGTATGGGCACACATCACTATATGCATGACACTTTTCTTACATGTCTAATATCAAGCACTGATGAGTGCTATCTTAAAACAGATCAGCTAGATCCTGATTTCTATCATCTCGCTCCTTTCACTCTGTCACAGGTGTCCTGCCACAGACTGACAGGCAGCTCCTGCCCATCAGATAAAATTTGCTGAAGCCCGTATTTGCACTTACTGACAGCAATTTATTTGAAAGTTTTGTCACCGCAGAGCTGCATTATATAAAGGCTGCAAACCAATATGACACATCTACCCCTGCTCACATGCATGTGGACACCCTCACACATGCACAGAGTATATAATAACATGTTCTGCTGTCACTCTCATCCACACACTGCACACGTTTAAACAAAAGCGGCATTGTTGTAGTTCAGCCGTTTTTAATAAAGACCTCATATCTGAGATACACTTTTTTCGGCAATGTATTTGTTTGTTAATCTGTTAGTCAGTTAATTTTGTTTTCTTATTTAAGCAATAAAAATTGTCAACACATTCCACAAGTTTAAAACTATTAAAGCCTAAAACTACAGATGCATTATGGGAAATAGTGAAAACATGGAAAAAAATAAGAAAAAAACTATTTATACTTCAGCTAAAGGTGCTAACAATGTCTTATATCCACACACCTGCAGGAAACAACATGCTGTATATTATCTTGTCTGACTGTATGCGGTAATGTACTGTAAACTGGTGTGTGCAGGCAGCAGCTGTGTAAGTTGGTTACCTTAGTGTTAATGCTAAAACACACAGTCAAACATAGTTAGCAGCTGTTTGAGGCATTTAGAAGAGCACCTCTCGTATTACACTATAACACTTCCACGCACAGCCCTCGCTCGGCAGACGCACCAATCACAGCACAACTCCTATTCTACACACTCAACCACCATGTACACACAACACGAAAACACAAAACAAACTTTTCTCTTTCTAAATATACATACCACTTAGATTTGTATACATACACACAAGGAACATGTCCACAAACAGCACAAAAGTGCTGGCCGAAGAAATGATTCATTCATTTGAAACCACAAGCACATTAACAAGTCTCTAAGCTCGGCTCGAACTAGGCCTGTGTAATGGTAGATTTTGAACAGGCACAACTCTCTGGACTCCTGTCAAACATATTAACTACATACACACTTTTGTACACCATACGCATTCACGCGAACCAAGAAAATATATAGTACTGTATGAATTAATTAAATGTGAGGTAAATTTCTACATTTCCAACTGAGGTTACAGCACCGGGGTGTCTGGTTTAAATCAGTGAGTATTTCTGGGATTGTTTGTCCAGCATTAAACAGGGGAAAAAAAGGGCTGGACTGTCAGCAGCTCTGTGGGATATTATTTACATTGGGGCCGACACAACACACCACTGAACCTGTGTGAATGGGGCATCCCAGCAACATCAAAACTATTAAATATTTTTGTAATTGAGACATTGTCATTGCATAGTGAAGTGTAGCATTATTATAATTAAAAAACCCTTTATTTTACAAACAGCTTATAGAAAAAATAGCTGATGGCAAGGGAGAAATACCTTTAAGTTGTTAAAATCTAATCTTTTAAGCTTTGCGAGATCAATCAAAAATCAGGTTATGAAATCGGCTCTGTCCTGTTTTGTTATCTATTTATTTTTAGCATGCTACCTGAGCCTGACAAATTGTGTGCAATCGCAAATCTCCATAAATCACCATTATAGACAAGTATATAATCACAACAGCATATATCTTCTCCAGTCTGACCCGTTTGCTAATGAGAAAAGGCCCTGGACTATCTTGGCTGATTAATTAATTCAAAATGTCGGCTGTTATTCAGATATGAGTCTGGTGCTGTTTGAATAACACTTGACAGCAAATGTCTAAAGAAATAATTTCAAGTTTGTGTGACCCTCCACTGGATTACTGATGATGTCTTATGGAAATGCTATACATTGACTCGTTCATGCAATCGTTCTCTCTCTCTCTTTCTCTCACCCTCTCTCTGATCCTCTAAGCTATCACGTTATGTTTTCATTACTTTATTTCAACTTCAACTTGAGCTCAAGGGGCCACTGCTTCTATTCCACTATGGCCCCTGTGTGTGAGCCTTGTGCCCTGCAGTCTGGGCTGATCAGTGGTGCTTAGCTGGATGGTAAGAGAGAGGCAGAGTATCCACACTACTGAGGTAACACAGTACAGATTTGAGGAGAAATCTAGGAGAACACTTTAAACTTAGCCACACTAATAATCTGAAATGCAAAATCAAATTTAAATTTGGACATAAACAGCAAAAATAAATTAAAATATTTACAAAGTAAAGCAAAAAAACTAAACTAAACTTATGTGTGACTGCTAAATGCCTTTGTACAAAAAGGCAAATTTTCTTGCCTCTATTGAATCACACAAGTTGTTTTATGGAACATTGTCACACCAGGATAATGCGAATCATCATGTTTTTCACAAATGTGTGAAGTTCATGGCAGTTTTAGCGCAGTTTTTAACGTTATTAAAGATATTTAAAAAATACCAGTACTAGGTATACAAGAAATACATTTGTGCATTTTTTTACTCAAATTGTAATGCTAATATAATTTCTGTTAAAACATTATTTTTTTAAGAAAGTGGTCTTAGACTTTTGGACTACACTGTATGTTTAAAACATTTAAAAATGCGTAATATAATGTGTGTGTGTCCTCTATTTTATCTCTCCTCATCAGGCAGGAAAAATAATCAGGGCTCAGGAGACAGGAGAGTCTTAGTCATTAAATAAATTAACTCTGCTACACTAGCATCCCTCTGCAGCAACGCGGCTCTGACCGTGCTCTGAATACACACACACAGAAATAATCCTCACACCAACATCACAACCAAACACACAGCTACTTAAATACTGTGTGCAAAAATGCAAGATGGGCATTAGAATTACCCAAAACAATGTCCTTATTCACGCTCACCTACACTCTGTGTCACACTGAGAGTGTCTTGTTTGAACAGGAAGTTGAGAAACGGCCTCTATCCTCAGTGTGTAATCTTCATTTGCATGGGTTAGAATGCCCTACTCTACATGATTATTTTAAAGCCCAGGGCAAACTAATAAGCCTGTGAGGAGCTATGTGATTTTTAAAATACTGTGAATGCGAACATGAATATATTCAATAAAAATAATTCAAGTAAAGTGTAATAAGAACATATGTTACTACTTAACTTTTCCACAAACAAGATTGTCATTTTAATAGCAGTTTAATTTAAACTTCTTCACTACAACATACAGTCAAAATTTGACATGTAAAATTTGCTTTGAAGTCAATTGGCCCTCTAAAAAAACCCCTCTGCACTGCGTGTCTGTCTGTTAACAATAGTACATCTTTTCTCTTACAAAGCTCATTGCTACATTTCTAAAAACTCTCAACTCTCGATCCTTGCAAGGCAGTGAAGGGAGTAAAAAAATCTCAAACTGTGCCACATAAAACAAATCGCTATCAATCATTCTGACAGAGTTGCTGCTTATTTGAGAGGCAGAAGTGAGCAAAAAATCTTGCCGTCAGCACAGTGGCCGGTGTCTAAACCCACACTTTACATTTCTGCAGCTACACGCTCACACGAAAGGTGTCAAAACTTGGCGCACGATAGTGGGCATGGCTCATGATCAAATCGGGCCCTGTGATTTTGTGCTAAGATGAAATGTAAGGTAGGACGGTTGGGCGATGAAACAGGAGACGTGTCGCCTTTATTAAAAAAAACAGTAAATTTATGCAAAAACTGTAAACTACAGGTTCTGAGATCAACAAAAAGATTAAGTTAGAGTTTCAAGGAAGGGAGCATTTGATATTTGAGATTTAAATCAAAGAGCCGACATCTCAAGGTACGGTACAAATACAAGAACAGGTTTAGAAGTTAGACAGTGGATAAGTTTGTTTCACATGTTTGATCATGGAACAATCAATTTCAAACACAACATGAGTAATGCACTGACTTTTAAGGCTTAAAATGCATTTTGTGAGAAGCTCAGTTGCTTTTACAGGGCAGACTGGTCTGCGTCAGAGCTGCGTTGTGTGGAACAGCGCGTGTATTGATAGGAATGCGAGTCTCAGGTCGTGGACATGCGGTTTCCTCAGCGCCTCGCTCTAAATAAGATTACTGCACCAGCCAGGAGAGGAGCAGAGTGCCAAGAACCCTGATTAAATGAATTAACAAGTAACTGAGGCGATGTCTCTGGGACCCTGCCGCTGCCAGACAGAGAGAGAGAACCGGTGCGAGGGAACAAAAATTGTGTGACAGTAATTAACCTCACTATCTTAACCGATATGAAGGCACGGATACATGGTGTTCTCAAAGTCTGATCCAATCAAATCCTCTGTAGTTTCCGTATGAATGGTTTTAACCATTTTCATTCAAATGCTGTTTCATATAACCAGTGGTTGGAACATTTCACAGTTGGTTATTGTAATATTATCTGCATAGGCCAATAACTGTAACTAAGCTTTGCCAATTAACAGAAGAGTTCCACTCAACAGCCAATGAATGTATAGTTTAATTACAGTTTATATGTAGATCTCAAACACCCGGTTATAATTAAATTGCATTAACATACATAACTGATTTGCTTTAAAGAAGTCTGGGTTTTAATTTCCTTTTCCTATATTTTTCACAGTTTTCAAAGATAAACGTCACACAACTCTCTGTATCTGCACCTGCCATGTGACAAATGAATCAGCAACAAAATGAGGCAAAGCACACAACAGCACACAAGCACAACTGTCAACACCTCACAGAAACAGTATCACATGTGAGCTGGCAAAGGTATCCATCCATGAGGACCTCCAGCAACACACAACAAAGACAGCAGAGAGGTGAGAAAATAAAACAGAGAGTAGACAGTGAGAGAGAAGGATGGAGCAGAATTGAGGAAAAATAGTACTAATGTATTTGCCAGTGACCTCCACATTCTCTGAGAGAATAAAAGCCTGAATCTTTTCTTTCTGCTTTTCAATCCCCATCAAAGACCAACAGAAGGAACAGAGCATGTTTCACTCTCTGCCATTAATCACCACTTTCCCAGGAGCCGAGTACATATTCATTTCTGTCATCCCAAACATCAGTAAGTATTGTTGTGCTGCTGCCCGCGCCTCATTCAAATAACAGGCACAGGCCAAGAGAGGAGAGGAATTAAACAAGGGGAGAGAGGAGAAGAGAGGAGGAAAGAAGAGGAAAGAACAGAGCAGAAGAAGAGGAATTAAATGAGGAGAGAAGAGGAGGAGGGGAGACGAGGAGGAGGAAAGGAGAAGAATACAAAAAGAGAACAGGAGGAAAGAAGGAGGTGAGGGGAACAGTACAAAAGGAGGGAAGGACAAGAGGTGGAGAAGAGAAGGAGGTGAGGGGAACAGTACAGAAGAAGAGGAGAGAACGTAAATTTGCTTTTATTGGAGCTCATCGAGAGAATAACTGAGAAAGAAGGAAAAAGAGAGAGAAAGGTAGAGAAAGAGAGAGACTATCCCAGGGGCTCTGACACCAATTAAGCCATTTCACCACGAGCCCAGAACAGGATCTGCCCCCTCTCACTGAAACATGAGACAGCACCTAGCTTTGACTGGCCCTACGCCATCTTTCCGTTGCTTCAGCTTACAAAAATGAACTTCAAGGGCTTAGGGTGAGGAGACAGAGAGGGTGAGAAAGAGAGAGAGAGATGCTACATTTGGTTGTGGCTTATTTGGATTGCTTAAATGATCAGATATATAAAAATTATCCTATAGCACAGTTCATAGCCAGTCAAGAATAAATAAATATCTCTATTAGATATACCGCATGGTCAACCACAACTTATATACATGATCACAAATACATGACAATTTACTTCTCAGTTAAAGGTTTAAAACCTCCTCTACTATGTGAGGGTCATTTATTCAGTGGAGTGTATGTTTAATGGTGAATAAGGGCACATTAAACGTAAACATTAACTGAAAACAGCGGTCAAAGTGAGCGATGACATTAGGCTGGATTCTTGATGTTAAATAAATAAGTGCAAATCAATCGATACATAACCCCTCCAGCGATTAAATTCAAAGAATGCTTAGTAGTCGATTTCTGAAACCACTCCGCTGCCGGAGAAAACGAAACGAGGGAGAAAACGAGGCTGGCAGATTATCGCCAGGTTTGTTATGAATTAAATATTAGAAATATTAACAGTGGCCAATAAGAATTATTTGTCTAGTTAAAGCAGCAGAAGACACTGATTAAAATTTCATTGCATTGCAGTCTTTTTCCCATTCCTGCTTTCAATATCATTGAAACGTATGAAACGCTGATGGAACAATGTAACATGGACTTCATCTGAGGAATGCAGATAGGCAGAGGGGAAGAAAAAGCAAAACTGCTGCTTTCGACTAAACAATTAGGCAGGGCTTAAACTTGACCCAAATTTTACCAAAGGAACTGGCTTGAAGTCTAACAATTGCATTGGGCAATATTATGGGCACATTTATTAGATATTGTAATCCACTCTATTGCTATAAAAACATTTCAAACAATCTGCAGTTTTAAAGGGCAACTTTTATTTTACATGTATATACAGTAAGATACACTGTAACATAGTACACAAATCTGGAAAAAAATGCAAAAAGATAAAATAGTAAAGTAATTAAAATTAGTTGCATAATATCACTGATAAAACTTTAGCAAAGATATTACTACTAAAAATGAATCTATATAATAAAAGGGGCCCCTTTCAGATTAGTGTAGATACGGCTCTTTGCATTCATGTATATGTGAAACTACACTTACAGGCTTTCCCACAATGTAGTACTTGTGCCTGAAAACGCATGAGTGCATTGACAAACACAGCTACATATGCATGTACATGATGGAAGTATATGGTGTCTGCCCCTTGAGGAAATCTCTGCACTGAAACAGAGAAGGCTAATGAAATGGAGATCTATAAATAGCGATGTCATTACAATGAGAGGACCACTCTCCTGCCCACCCCTCCCACCTGACCCTCTTTGTGCTAATAAGCTTTTGACAGTGATGCAGGTTCTGGTGGATAGTGGAACCATGCCGGGTCCAGCAACCACAGTTGTAGCCATGACCCAAGAAAACTTATGAGAGTATCGGGCCAATTTCTGACTGTAAGAGAGATGATTCTGAAGGTTCTGGGATATGAGTAACATATTTGGATTGTGTAATCGCCCGCAAAATAAATAATAATCTCAGAGCTATTTTCAGGTCTGTAATTAGAATAGAATAATTAGATAACCTTAAAAATTGTACAGTTGAGTTTATGACTCTTGTAACAAAGCTTTGCTTTGTTTTAGCTTGTTTAATCTAAACCATTTGTCACAACATATGGAATAATGAATCAATAGATACGATGCCATTTCCTGCAATATCAAAAACATAAATATAAAGCAAACGCATAACGGTCCGTGTACCTCATGTCAATAACAAATGCGACCCATGTTAGACAGCGCCGTGTGAATTGAATTACACAAATAACATATCGAGAATGTTTGGCCAATGTTAGCGTAGCTCATCACATCTCGCTTTGCCCCATATGTGACACAAGCGCTGCTGTGGGTGGATGGAGGTTTCATGGCTTTTACAGCCTGGTGACAAAATTATTGATGACAACGCATCACAAATTGCACTTATTTCATATACAGATGACAGGGCGAGGGAAGATGTAAAATATTAAACAGCCGTGCCGGGTGGGAACATTTACTTTTTTAAATGAAAATTTAATGTTTCAATACAGAGCACAATTTAGTTAAACAGCAAAGGATAGCTGACAATCCAAAGGTGATGCGATATTCATCAGAGGTTTGTGCCAGTCCCCATGTCTGAAGACCTGTGTGTGTGTGTGTGTGTG
>JBAJNP010003394.1:0-27134 GCA_036877545.1 Yasuhikotakia modesta
AAAAAAAAAACTGTCTCACACCAGGAAATAACTGCGTCTGTCTATTCAAAAGAAAACCTGTTCTGCTCTCTCCTCCTATTACAAGAATTACTGGAAGAGACTACAAGAGCTCGGGAACAATAATCCTCTTCATTATAATAGTGATGTAATTTAAATTTGTAATTTCTTTATCAAGGGTTTCTGTAATTTGTTGTAATATGATGAAGTGTTTATCTGTGTTTAGTGTCTTTCTTGAATGTGTTAAACAGTTTCTGGACCTCATTTATCTGGTTATACTCTAACTTCTTGACAAGGTAACAAGTAACTTAAGTTTCTTATTAAGCACCTTCATCTACACCAGATGTCCACAGACTGTGTAGTAACGATAAACATTAAAAAAGAAATTTATCCTATTGAACAACCTCACGAGATGCATCATGGGAGCTTTCTTACACAGTGGCTATTGGGCACTTGTTGTCTTTCTGCTCATCTACTCCAATACATTTATTATACAAAATTAGGTTTTTTTTCTAAGTCTAAATAATTGTAACCCTATGTGACATACCCTCAGCAAAATGTTTCTAAATGTTGGTGTCGTATACGGCACACAGTATGAACGCGGAAAAGGCTGAAACATGTATGTCACGAAAATGGCATCTCTTATATAAGATAACATTGTTTTGTAAAAGAGGAATGTGCAACTATTAATGCAATTACCCTAGTTGTACATCATTTCCTAATACTGATGTTTTGAAACCACGTAACTCTTGGGAGTTTTTAAGTCAAAAATCAACTTCTCTTTTGCTTTCATTTCACTTACGGTCACATTGATTACACAAAGAAATTAAACAAATGATTATGTCAACGTTCCTTAATAATCTTATGATAATGAATTTTATACCATTAGCCCTTTAAATAACTTTAACATGAATTAGGGTTGTGTTTTTTATATAGTCATCAACTGTTTGCTTCATGGAGCTGTTTTAAAATCTTCAGAACAAAATGTAATTACAACAGATGTGTATTTATCCAAACCGGTCATGTGTTTTCTGCTTTGCTTGCCACATGGCTGGTTAACAAGTTTAACTATAGAGTAACCGGCAGTACATGGTAATAATTAGCTTTATTAACAAACTGCAATAAAATATATAAAGTTAAGATGAGATTTCATCCAACTACACTGATGTTGAACAGTGATCGTGATAAAACAACATTGTCATCTGAATCTAATTTACCAAATTAAACATTTCAATGTGTTTTTTTTTTGTTTTAAGTAAATCTATTTTGTAGGTGCTTTTAACCAAACACAGAACAAGCAGCATATAAATGTAAAAAAACAAATACATAAAACTAATACAGTGTACTTCTGCACCTTTGTGTTAAATGATATTTTTGGCTGATCTCAGAAATCGGAGAGCTTTTTTCTCCTCAAGGCTGCGTTTTTGTTTGTCTTTCTGGCATAAACACCGTCTCAATGGTTTTACTCTCAGTTGTGTTTAAACTTCCCAGCAGTGATGTGTCATATCCCAACTGCTGTCTTTTTATAAAGTACTTCCCTAAGTTATTTACTGACGCACACACACACACACACACACACCAAACACTTGATTTTGTTATTATTTTGTTTTGTTTGATTTTGTGTAAATTGACTAAATGTTGTATAGTCTCAGAAGCACATACTGTTTTAGGCAGTTTAAATATATTACTCTCTCATAGACAACTGAGAGGAAGGGGCATTCGTTTGCAATGACAGGGATTTCTGCTTTTTATTTATAAACCAACTACAAACCTAATATCCCTTAAATATATATAAATAATATACATAAAGAACAATATAATTTGCAATAATACCATGCATTCTGTTTTCCATGACATACACGTTTGACATGTTTTCTGTCTTCTGTGTTTTATTTATCTAAGCTGCTTTGAGGCAATACAACATTGTAACCCATGTGATGACAAAACAATCGCATCAAACGAACTAGGTTAAAAGCATAACTCTCTCTGTATTATGTGTGTCAGATTGTCTCTGAGCTCATGAACTATTTATGCTCCTTGACGTTGTGTCTCAGTTTGGCGTTAGTAAGTGGTACAGCCGCTGTCGTGAGCTTTTGCAGCAGTCTGTCGTGAGAAGCGCACGTTTTGCTTTCCGGCAGTGTAGCGCTGTTGGAGGAAGATGAGGAGGAAGATGTCCGAATCTCACGGCGAGGCGGGAAACGAAATGCCGAATAACAAGAAACAGAAATTGAGCAGTGATGAAAACAGCAATCCTGATCTGTCTGGAGACGAGAATGTAGGTTTTATTCCGCGCTGAATCTGTTTCACGTGTGTCCGTGTTGGCGAAGTTTGTCTTTGTCTTTCAGCGGCTGATTCTCATTAACTCGCTTTTATAATTTCACCATCATTTTTACTGCTAGATGTTTATAACTGCAGTTTAGTGCACTAATGTACTATGTGTTAGACGAGATCAATTTTTGTTCTCTAATCGAATCAATAATTTCATATGATTTTTATGATAAATCCACTAAACTAACACCCAGTGACGTCATCAGTGGCCGCTTGCGTGGAAAATTATTACTTAAGCGTCACGTGTCCATTTTCCAGGATGATGCTGTCAGCATTGAAAGTGGCACCAACACCGAGCGGCCGGATACCCCAACAAACACTGCTAATGCCCCGGGCAGGAAGAGCTGGGGCAAGGGCAAGTGGAAGTCCAAGAAATGCAAATATTCTTTCAAGTGTGTCAACAGTCTAAGGGTAAGAAAGTCTTTATAGTTTCAGAAGCAGATGCTTGTGAAAGAACGTGTGATGGTGATGTGCAGTGTGACACAGGAGGACCATGGGCAGCCTTTATTTGGCGTGCAGTTTAACTGGCACAGCAAGGAAGGAGATCCGCTTGTGTTTGCAACCGTCGGCAGCAACAGAGTGAGTACAAGTCAAATGTCTGTGATTATTCAGTAAACAGACACGGCACTGCAGATTCTCTATAAACATGTGTTTACCTGGCCATGTGCACACTACAGCTTAAAGTCTGAGAGAGCATAAAATGTGAACGGCTTGTTAAGGCTTTGAGCCAAATGGCTTTGTCTTCCTGTTGCAGGTGACTTTATATGAGTGTCATTCTCAGGGAGAGATTCGTCTTCTGCAGTCGTATGTTGATGCTGATGTATCCTTTTCAAACAATTATGCTATTCCTTTTCAAACATTGATATTTTAGTTTTGTTCAAATCACTTTGCTTCTTTGTTTTGTCACTTTGTTTTGGCCATATGTCTGTTTTTCCCTTGATTTCTGTGCTACCTAGGCAGATGAAAACTTCTACACTTGTGCTTGGACCTTTGACACAAGCACTAGTCACCCGCTGCTGGCTGTGGCTGGTTCCCGCGGCATAATTCGCATAATCAATCACATCACCATGCAATGCGTCAAAGTGAGTAAACATCTGCATTTGCTCATTTTGTATTAATACATTTGACAGGAGCTTTGATGCATGGCGTGTTTAGGACTTTGAGTTCCTGATAATCAAACCCATCATCATCTTGTTGTTGAGGAAAGGGAATCTAAAATGGGAAAAAAAACTGAATTTGTGCTTTCCTGAAGCTTGTTGTTGTTTCTCCAAATGTATTTCCCAATGTCATTGTCTCACCTGCAGCATTATGTTGGCCATGGTAACGCTATCAATGAACTCAAATTTCATCCAAGGGACCCAAACCTTCTGCTATCAGTTAGTAAAGGTAAAAATCCAAGTGTAAATCTAAATAGATAAAGATCTCTGTGATCTTTGCAGTTTTGATGTGCTGGTGTTTGTTTTAGCTGGTGCTCATTGTTGTAAACATTTGGCATGTGTATTTGTCAGATCATGCCCTGCGCCTGTGGAACATCCAGACAGATACTTTGGTGGCCATATTTGGAGGTGTGGAGGGTCATCGCGATGAGGTTTTGAGTGCAGTGAGTTCATTGAGCTACAGCTTTGGACTTCAGACATCAGGTAGACTTGATGAAAGTGTCTTTGTGTCACTAAATAGTCGTGTTGTGTTTAAAGGATTTTGACCTTCTTGGTGAGAAGATCATGTCATGTGGTATGGATCACTCATTAAAGCTGTGGAGAATCAATTCTGAACGCATGCAGAAAGCAATACGTGGTTCATATGAATATAACCCCAGTAAAACCAACAGGTGAGTCTCCTGAACTAGTGGTCATGATGTAAATGCTTTTACTGTAACACATGCAGATCATTAAGTGTTCTGTATTTTCTTTCAGGCCTTTTGTGTCTCAGAAGATTCACTTTCCAGACTTTTCCACGCGAGACATCCACAGAAACTATGTGGACTGTGTCCGCTGGCTTGGAGATTTGATTCTCTCAAAGGTAATTTCAACTGTTACCAAAGCCAAGCAGCACTGAATATAATATATATAAACATGGACACACCAGAAGTAAAAAATGCAGGTTTTTAATTTGCTGAATGTTTATAAATGTAGCTTTATTTTGTAATATTCATCTAGTCACACTCCTGTCAATTTCTCTGTGTATATCATGACACACAGTCCATGTGTCTGCATCTCAATAAATTTAAATTTGACAGTAAAAGAATTAAACTTGAATAATTTAACATGCACTTTATCTTCACATCATATTGAAGTTACTTTTATCTGATCTGTTATTTATTGAAGTTGTGTTCTTTTCACATTTTCTTTTGGCCCAAAACTGAAATTTAGATTTGAATGCATTTTGTCCATTCCTACTCATAATAATCTTCTCCATATTTTACTGTCTTCTTTCTGTTGTATTGTCACATATTGAAGTCCTGTGAAAATGCAATTGTGTGTTGGAAACCTGGGAAAATGGAAGACGATATTGACCACATCAAACCAAACGAGTCTAATGTGACGATTCTTGGACGCTTCGATTACAGCCAGTGTGACATTTGGTACATGCGCTTCTCTATGGACTTCTGGCAAAAGGTATCACGGGTTTCTTAAGATACACTAAGAACACTAGGTATCTTGCACTAAAATGTTTTAATTGCTATAGATGTGAACAGGGTCCTTGCAGAGCAGTTTGCGTCAGTAAACGGCGTGTTGTGTAAATTGACTGTTTGGAGCATTTTCACTTCTGCAGATGCTGGCTCTGGGCAATCAAGTTGGGAAGCTCTACGTTTGGGACCTGGAGGTTGAGGATCCTCATAAAGCCAAGTAAGTTACGAGTTGAGATTTTGAAGTATTTTCATAACCAAGTTTGCATATTTTGATTTGTTTCCACCTTCTATTTTCTACTTCAGATGTACAACACTCACTCTTCCGAAATGTACATCAGCCATCAGACAGACAAGTTTCAGCAGAGACAGCAGTATTCTCATCGCAGTGTGTGATGATGCATCTATCTGGCGCTGGGACAGACTGCGCTGATTTAATTGGCCTCGTTAGTCAAGTGTTCTCTTGTTTTGTTTTTTTTGAGTTTGTTCACTTCAGATCTCAACTTAGCTTTTTGTAAGCTGTACTGTCTGACTTTAATAAAATCTATTTTTCTATGCCATTTCTTTTTCCTTTCTTCAATCACAGTGACATGTTCACACAGGTATTGACATTGCCATCAGTCGTTGTTTGAAAACTGCCGAAGTGAACAGCAGTTTTGAACAGCATACATATAAAGTTAAAACGTTTTTAAAAATCCTGTGGTGGCAATACCAAAACTGATTACCTGAGTGGACAACAAATTACCTGAAACTGAATGGTAAAAAAAGCATCAGTTATAGACGCCCCAAATGAATTCTGCATGACTGTTAAATGTATGTTGTACAAATGTGGTTTCATCTATCAAAATGTTATCTAAGTTTTAATTGTACAGTGAAGAAGCAGTTACACGACCAAGTTTGAAGACAGATTTTTTTAATAAACACCCAAAACTTATTTTTAATAGTGTCAATAAATGATATTAGAGTAAGCATGTCAATAACGCATATTATGACAAAAATGACAGATAAAACCATTTAATTTTAAGTTTCACCGAGACGATCTGTGGTTGTAGCATTATGGTAAAATCCTCTAGTAGAAACAACACGTGCGTCCCGCGTTGGCTCATCCAATCAGCGAGCGCTGCGGCGGTGTTTTGTTTCCGGGTCAGAGGTCGAGAGTCGCTGCTGCTGCTGCTGCTGGAAGTTTCTGTCCGCTCACATCGATTATTTACGGCTTTCTTCAGTAAATGTTATCATGTTTGGATGTCTTGTTGCTGGCAGATTGGTGAGTACATTCATGCTTGTATCAAAGAATCATTTTCATTTTGTTTTGAGACGTCAGTCAGAATAATACTGAACTATAATAACGCTGTAAGTCAAGCAATCGTAATATGTCTAGTTTACGTGTTGGTGAAATATGTTGTCATCGCACAATGCCTGTATATACTTTTTAAAATCTTTGATATATTAGTGTATATATATATTATTTGATATGTTAGTATATATATATATTTATGGGGTGTGTCTGAGGTCCAAACAGACGCGCAGCAGGTCGCCACTGACAAGTTCGTCTTTAACCTGCCGGACTATGAGAACGTGAATCACGTTGTGATCTTCATGCTGGGCACGATGCCCTTCCCGGCTGGCATGGGTGGCGCCGTCTACTTCTCTTTTCCAGACCCTACTGTCGGTCAGGTGTGGCAACTTTTGGGCTTCATAACTAATGAAAAACCCAGTGCCATATTCAAGATCTCTGGTCTAAAGGCTGGTAAGCAACGAGAAATGAATATGTATGTAATGTGTTCACACAGTGTGATGTTGGTGGGGTTTGTGTTTATCAGGTGAGGGTGGGGCTCACCCGTTTAATATGATGACGGCTCCTCAGACACCCTCCATGGCCCAAGTCGGAGTGTCTGTTGAGTCTCTGGACCTACTGGCACAACAAACACCTGTATCAAACGCAGCTGTTTCCACAGTGGACTCCTTTACCCAGGTAACACAGTTACTTACTTGCAGTACAAGAAACAGCTTTTCTATAGCAGCTCAAATTAAGTTAAGGGCCGCGTTTACAAGCAATGCTATTGCTTGTAGGTTGATGTCATAAGGAGGATTTTATGAGGCAAAAGCAGGTCAATTGCTAGCTGTTTTTACCAGTTATGCTTGAATTTCAGTCTTAAAGCAGGGTTTCAATGAAGTATCTGTGATAACTGAACATTTATTATTTTACTATCAAGAAAGTTTAAGGTCATGACCTCAGACCATGACTATTCTATTCTGTCACCTGTGGCTGGTTTCTATCTCAGCGCTGAATGCATAAACGGCTTCTGTAGATCACAAAATCAGTGACATATCTGGTAATAACATTGATAAAGTCTTAAATGTCCACAGTTTACACAGAAGATGTTGGAGAGCTTGTACAACTTCACCTCCTCTTTTGCATTGTCACAAGCCCAAATGACACCAAACCCTTCAGAGATGTATGTTCCTGCCAGCTCCATCCTCAAATGGTGAGAAAAAGTACCACAGCAACATAAGTTTAATCTTAGTGAATCATTGTAAAATACATGTTCCTGCATATTCATTTGTCTGTTTTTTAGGTATGAAAACTTTCAGAGACGGATGGTGCAAAATCCAAACTTTTGGAAAACATAGCGATTTTCTTGGGTTTTTTTTTTTTAAAGAATTTTACACTTTACAGAGGGGAGAAAGATTTGCATTTTGATTTGATGAAGATGCATTAACTCATCATCATTAACTAGTTTTTCTGTCTCTTCACAAAGACATTTTTAAACAAGCCATGCTGAACTCAAAATAAATGACAGAAATGTTTGGCGCTTTGTTTTTTAACTTGTTTGCTAATATTTTAGATTTTTACCCTTTCATCCACAGCTTTTTTATTATTTTTGCAGGAATGTTTTCATCATGGTATAACTAATATACAAACAGTTCATTTCAGAGTATGCTGTAAGCAATGCTCTTGTGCCTTTAATAGAGTGAGTGTTTTATGGAAGAGCAGCTGAACATTGAGAAGAGACGAGTCTTGTTACTGTCAGTAAAAAAAACATAACAGCTGATTGATGTTTATTAAAGTTACTATAATGTGTTTGTTTGTGTGTGTGAACAATACTTCAAGAACAGTAACACTGTATAAATGCTACACAAGTACTTACACCAAAACATACATACTGACAAATCTCAATTTCAATTAGCGGAACGCAGGCTTTATTAATAATATTTGTTGTAGTTATTTGACTGGAGACTGTCAAACATACACTAGAGAATTATTTATTGGGAACATCTTTAAGAATTTAAAATTAGGCAGAAAATGTGGCCAATTGTCCAAAAACTAATTTTACAAATTCAAGTCTTAATTTTCTTTAGACAAAATATAAGTTTGATTTGGGGTAAAATATGACCCGTACATGTTCTTGACAGTATTTGTGAGATTCTGAGAATGTTTTAGGACAGTGAATATAAATACAAAAACAGTGAATGAACCACACATACAGCTTTTCTGAACAAGATGTGAAACTTTCTTTTACTCTGGATGTCACCGATACTTAAAAAAATGCTGTGAAATACTGCAACCATGATCTGGCAAAGAATTAACATGAACAGGAATTGAAGACACGAGTAGCTCATTCTTTTAAAACAAATCTTGCCTGACCTCAGTTCTTTCCAAACACTTGACACAAAACAGACAAACAAAATAATACTTAGCAACAATGGAAATGATAATTCAGCACTCGATCAAAGAGAGACTCATGGGATTGGCTGTTTCAATTTTTGGCAGAAGTTCATAAAACATTTACCGTGCTTCTCATTCACAATTAGAGGGAAGCATTGCGTCATAAGCATAATGCCCCATGATCTTGTTTTTTGTATAACAATACAATACAAAATAAAATAATTTCTTAAATAGATACAAATGCTGCATGAAAAAAGAACCGTATCAAAAGCAACAGAAGTCCGCAGACTCTGTCTGAGCACCAAAATCATCTGTGTCTGGGTTCTAAAGTTCTTCTCTCTGCTTTCTCATTGTGATTTGATGCCCAGCCCATCACTGCTGAGCGGGTACGAGTACGCTTTACCCAGCACGATTCGATCCCGCAGGAGCTTGAAAAGCACATAGTAGTTGCAGAAGAGAATGAGCCCCAGAGACAGCGTGTGGTTCCAGCGCTCGGAGCGCAACAATGAGTACAACTGATACAGAACCACGCTGGACTCGATCCCGATCAGAAGGTTCAAGATCCGCAGCGGCTTGTGGAAGAGAAACTAGAGGAACAGAGAGAACAGCACTTATAGGTTCTTTTCATTTTAGAATCTGTTAAATGTCATTTAGGTTTGGTTCAGGTTCTGCCTTTTTGGTTATATATATACATACACACACATACAGATACTGAATCCTGTATTTAACACACTTCTGGAATTCTATGTCGCTACACAGGAAGTGATATCACTTCCCATCCATTATCACTGTATTTCACTATTATTAGTGAATTTCAGTGAATTATCACTATTTCACTGTATCATAAACACTGTAATCCCTCAAACTGATTTTTGAACAGTTGAGAAATTGATGAGTGAAAACAATGAAATTGTGACTGATAAAAATTGTGACTTGTGTGATACACTGTGTTACATAATTCACTGTCTGATTAAAGGCAAAGCTTCTATTAAACAATCTTCTAGATTTTTGCAATTTTGTTAACAGCTCACCCCATTAAAGGTTATTCAACTGTTCTCACTCAAAGCTCTGCTGTGACACTAAATCTAATTCAATGAGCTTCAGGAAAAAGGAGTGCAAACTATGACAAAATGTTGCTTTGTGGATACTGCTGTTCTCTTCATGGTAACTATTGCAGTCATGACATCATTATAATAATAGAAATATCACTCATATACTCACATGAAATCTGGCATGTGAGACGTCTGAGGGTAATGCCACATTACATGGCCCAACAGCCTTATAAAGACATCGGCTGTGTCTCACGAGAACTCCCTGAGGCCAGATGGTGCTGTCAGACCAACTGAACACAAAACAAACATCAGAAATATTCAAACTGTTTAATAGCTGTGTTATGTTTGTGTAACTTTTAACAAATCTGATTTAATGTTTGAATGCAGAGTAATAAACAGCTGAACAACAATCACTAAACAACAAATCCAACTAATGACTATTATTTACACATTTGGCTTTTATTAAGCAACATTAGTGGTTACAGGCCTGTAATAGCCTCATGGCCTGGAGTCTATAAACACCTGCTAGCACACAAACATACAGTGTGTTCAAGCTATCCATCTTATCTGTTTCCTGGGAATCAAACCTATAAGCTTTGCAATGCTACTGTAATCTACCAGTTGAGTTACAGGAAAGATTATTATTTCATCACAAGAAGCCTTTATTAAGAATCGCCACTGAAGGTGTTGTGAGAACGTCGGGGTGGCCGTCACTCACATGTGCTGCGGTGCGTTGCTGTAGGAGCCATGCTCCAGCCTCTGCCAGCGGCCCAGATGCGCAGCAGAGCGATGCAGCAGGTCGCAATAACTGGGGGGAAGCAGCTGACACATCAGCATGACAAACGCGTTGATCCACACCATGATCAGGTGCTCACAGGACCAGCGCATGTCGTAGTACTGTGTACTCTGGGTAATGACAACAACGAGACTTCTGAAAGGACTAGTTGAAGAAGCTTGTAATTTCTGCCTGCAGCTGTATTTTAGTTTTGTGTAGTTTTTTTAAGTTAGTTTTAGTTACTTGTAGTCAATCAATATACTATAATTATAGCAACATATTTTTATTTCTTTTTCATTGGAAAAAGAACAGACACATGCAACAAAAGAAAAAAACCTCATGCACTGATTGTAAATACAGACAGACTCAGAAGGACATATACTCAAAGTAATCAAGTTAACTTATTTAGAGGGTGAAACATTTGATCAATTTAATAAAATGTTTATCACATTCCTCTCCCACTAAATTTAAATTTTTTACATGGTTTGGGTGTTGGGGCATTTACATTCGCATTGTACATTTAAACCAATTACAATTTAAATAAAATACTTCATATTAACACACCTATTGACTCACCTTGACGAAACACAGCGGCAGAAAGGCCACATAATAAGCACTGAAGAGTGAGTTGAAGAGTACTTCTTTAATCCTGCGGTTGAAGTCGGTCTTCAGCTCCTCGACCTCGCTGCGGATGAGCTCTGGTGATGGGGGGCAGGTGTGGGTGAGGATGTGGGTGGGGTTAGAAAACTGTTCTTTGAGATGTTGACGCAGGAGCGTGAGGAAGTCTTTGGGATGGAGGAGAGGCTGATTGGCCCCGTCCTGCTCTGGGAAGCTGCAGTCGGTCGGTGAGGGCGGAGCGCGACCCTCATGATGGAAGCAGCACAACGGCACATACACACCAAACCTGAACGAGCGAAACAGAACAACACACACACATGATGATACATCAAATAAAGCGAGAAGAAGTATAAACGACCCACAGCATATACAGCATTTGTGTTTAATTTATATAGTTTATATTTGACAGCATGCAGACACTGTATTAACACTGAACAATCTAAATGTGCTGTATTCACTTAAACATGGTCACAAAGCTTAAACACTTAAACATGGACACAAAGCTGCTGCCGTATGACAAAATCAGTGGTCAGGCAAACACAAACAGCCTAAATTTTTCAATTGTTTTGAGTGGAATTCCTCTCAATGTTTGGTAGGAGACTCACGGATAGCCCAGGAAGAGCAGCTTAAGGACGGAGTAATTGTTGAAGAGGTTGAGAAGAGTCCAGCACAGAACCCAGCCACACAGAGTCAGCAAGATCAATCGTGCCACTATCAGAACCACATACTGCACCAGAGATGACGGACTCGTCTGAGAAGCCTTGAAACAGAAAACGCACAATTATCGAAGATGTTCTTAACAACAGTCCAAACAAAAAGAATCTTACTGTTAGGTACCAAATGAACCTCCCTCTGTAACATCTAACATGAGATATAATTATCATCATTATGATGTACTGTGCAGACGCTGTCACGAGACACCAATAATTCCCAAATTAATTGCAGCTGTCACAGCTGCAGTAACTGTACACACACACCTCTGAGACGATGGTCCACACCAGTCTTCTGGCTAGCATCACCGTGATGAAGACTGCCAGGTGATAGTCCATCAGATGAAAGTTCTTCACAAAAGAAAAGCTTAAGTCAGTTAATTACGCATTTTATTAACATCGCATAACCAGCTGATTAAATCATATGAACATGTTTAGAAACTGTGTATATGGGTGTGTTTAATGGCACCAGTGATGTGGAGGTTGAAGGATGGGCAGGGGAGGACCACCACACCGTCCTGTAGATGTTGATGTACTGAACAAACAGCGCCACCAGCAGGTAGAGAAAGAGCAGAGACTCAAACAGCAGCTGACTGTCCAGAGGAAGATCGGGAATGCGGGAATGTCGGACGGGTTCCGGACTGATGAGGGTCGTGAGGGGTGGAGCCGACAGACCCACCGAATTAATGCTCCTGTGACACAACACACACAAACACAACACTCAACAAAACTTTTAACTGCAGCTAACAACAACCTCAAAAAGAACACTTAGGGACAAATTGCAGAAGGTGAATTTTTTGAAAAGGTCTGGATTCATTAGAGTTATATTTGTCACTGTCAAATGAGTAGTTTGTAACTAAAAATTGACTTGATTGATATATGATTAATATAATCATCACTTAATCATAATCATCACCGTGGCTTGTTTTTGTTCTGGTGGCAACAGAACTATATTTTATTCAGTGTGTGTGTGGCGCCTCACCTGCACCTGAGACCAGCTCCGCTGCTGAGGCTGTTTCCCACCAACATCTGCAGGGACGGCAACGCAGAGCGGCTCAACTGCTGTCTACTCGGACCCCTGCGGCCACCAGGCATGTCCAGTTTCCACAACAACTAAATCTCCAGCCGCTAACAGAGACCACGTCCTCACGTCTCGGCCAGATGCAGCCCGGCCACTGCGGCACAAACACACACAACACTGACCAATAACTGACCACACTTTAATAAACACTGGACAGGCTACAAAGCAAAATGTCTGTCAAAGACATTTGGATCAAAATATCTGTGAAGGAGAAAATAACTGAAACATCTGTTTACTTGAAACTTGGCAGCTCTACATGACTGCTTGGTATTATGATGATCAAGGGCAGCATGGCCAACTTCTTCATGATACACACTGCTGTGGTTTCAAAGCAGTCAATCACAAATGTTACGTTGTCAACCAAAGGCTGATGTTTTTGAAGAGGTGTACAGCTGCAGCTAGGTATATTTTTTTTTATATTGATTTAATACAAAAGTAGAAACTGACTTTACAAAGTCCTGAAACTATCTGGTAAGCTCAATCAATCAGTCAGGTCAGAGTTCTGCGTTATTGAGCAGTAGCAGTTGAGCTGTCACTTGCAGCAGTTTCACCACGTCTCACTGATAAAAGAGGAACCTAAAGTGAAAACTTACATACTGGACCACAGCATCACACTTTAGATGCTGACCACACTGTTCTGCTGCCTACCAGCAGCCCTTTTCAGCATCAGGCAATAGAGACAAATACAGTACCCAAAACCTTGTATGCATGCCACCCAAAACTGACGTCTGGGTTGTAGTCACAGCCAAAAATAAATTCAAATTTTACTTGTCACATACATAATCGTACACAGTATGATGTGTAGTGAAACGCTTTTCATAAATTCCTTAGATATGAATGAAATACATACATTTCTTAGATGCATATATTTGTTAGAGGATTTGTATATGGATCAAAAACAGCTGATTTTAACAACTAATCTCACAGTATCTTGTCAAGGTACCTCAAGTTCACCTGTCAGAATTTTCTTGTGTGATGCTGAGATGACAGGCTGTGAGATTGCATGTCTTTGAATAGCCAAGTTCACAAAAGGGGGTGTGTCTAATTTTAGTCGCAGTTAATAATTTAGGGTTAGGATCTTTATTTAACGTTAAACATGTTACTTCAAAACGATTGTTCATCCATCTGTCTGTGATCAAACAACAAGAGCAAAACACTGCAATTTATGCGAAGCATTTCGATATATATATATAACAAACAACACAGACTAACACTTAAACTACTACTAACACCTGAAGTCCCAAAAGAATTAACGCGCAAACCATCAAAACGTTGTTGTCTGATCTGGACTGAACGGGTGCTGATGTCCATCAGTAAATCCTGATCATTAAAGCCCAACTCACCGCTCATCAACCACCAGCGAGCGCATCGGTGTCGGACGGCATCTGTTTCTCCGTGTAACGCAGCAGATTCCGATCTGAGTTTGTGGTCGGCGTGCGCGTTTAAGGCTCTTCGTTGCTTCTTACTATAGTTTACAATAAAAACGGAAAGTTAGTGAAGTTCCGCGTGCAGTCTTTGCAAGAGACAGACCGACGTGGCAAGCCGACGTCCGCGTCACGTGACGTCATCAGCCCCGCGACGCCATGGGGCTGATGCGCAGGCGCAGTACTGGAGAAAAAACTGAAGGATTGTTATTTACTTGCGTGTACATTATCGACGATCATATCACACACACACACACGGAGTATAGGGGAAAAAAGCAAGGATCATACAGAAAAAAACACAAACATGGACTATGTTTTATTAAATGCATATTATTGAACTGGCATACATTTTTAAGTGGTCATGTCACAATGACCAGCAGAAACTCACATGCAGACAAACTGAGGTTTGTGTAAAAACAAGACTGATAAATGATTCTGGTGTGGAGCTTATAGTAATAAGTTCTTAAGACAGAAAACCCGATTCACAAGCAGCGTATTCTGGTATTCTGACAAAAAAATCCTAAAAACCTGCAAACAAATAATCTGCCTTTACTTCAGTCTGTAACAGATTATTTGTTGTCAGACCATCAGATGACGATGCTGGTGCCACTGCGTGAGCTTTTATCCTGCAGGAAAGAGGAGGCAGAGTTAACACACTATAATGCATCCAACATTACAGATGAAGACAGATTTTAGATCTTTGCTGTGTGTGTGTGTGTGTGTGTGTGTGAGCGTGTATAATTTAACATAAAATATTGCACACATGAAACAAACACCTTTATGAGTCCTGATGTACTCCAAGCAGATTTAAGAATGTTTCACAAGAATCCTGTGTTTAAACGATCATCTTTTAGTGCAAAAGGACTTTGTGGGTGCAAGTTTGTTACAAGTCAGATTTTTTTCTTCTTAATTTTACCTCATACCATATTTAAAAAAAAAAACTATGTGCAGGTTTAGGGCTAACCCAAACCACAAATACATTTTTCATGGTGTCCTTTACTTTTGGACCCACTTTACAATATACAGTATGTAGACAGAGACAGAACATCCCAGCAGTTAGTCATTTAGTTGCCTAGTGTAGAATGAGACACCAGCCTCTATGATATAGAACAGCCTATCAGATTTGAGGTATAAGTTTACAGTTCATGTCAAGTTTGCCTTGCAACCAGAGTTAGAGGCTTCTACACCATTGATATGCATATCCCTCTGATTTTAGATAAGTCATGATAAGGGTTCCAACAGGAATGTTTAAAACATCTCTCACCAAAATCATGGGATGGCAACAATAAAGAAACACATTAATATATTACTAAAGTTGTAAAGGCACGACAAACTGGAAGCATACTTCCAAGAAACAAGTTTAGACCCTTACAGAGCAGCGTTCTGGGTGTTTTATTGGCTTCTTTCCTGGCTCATATTTACTGTAACTTGGAGGATGATCTGTCCAGCCACACTCCCGTCCTACATCTCGACTGTCCTCATCATTGGGGATATGACGAGGATAGCGGTGGTTATCGCGCTGTGCAGCAGCGTAGGCTGACGAGCCGCTGGAATGTGTTTGTGAGCGACCTCCACGTGAACCCGATGGAAATCTGTGTGAGGTGGGCCCATCGTCCAAGCCAAAGAGCATGCTGGGAGGGCCCGCAGAAAAGGGTACATGCTGCGGGATGTGTTGCGTTGGGGGGGACATGTAGTGCAGTGGGATTGCAGGCTGTTGCTGCAGAAATGGCCTGGTGACATCCATGCCTCGCACCTGATTCTCCAAATAGTCCAGCTCCTGGTTAGTTCCATGAGCGCTGCCTCTGACATGAACACCAGAGGGGCGGCATGTTAACATGCATGGGTGCCATCTGTGGAGGGGGCCCAGGAACCGGTGTCATAGCGCCCTTCCCTGATGCTGAGCCTTGAGGGAGATTTAGAAACATATTAGAAAACACAGTAGAAGTACATATCAAAGACAATGAAGAAATAAAATTCCAAAAAAATCCAGATATGTACAAAAAATTGTCCTCACATGTAAAATATTTGTTTTATAACTTTATAAAATAAAGTTCATCTGGTAGGAGTAGCTGTGGTTGCTCATTGGTGCATAGAGAGGCTGGCCGTTCATCCAGGGACTCATCGCTTTCTGTGCCTCCTTCATCAGTCTGTGCTGCATTACCGCTGCAGGCAACACCAGACATGCTGTTACACTCACAGATTTGTCCATGATGGGCTTCAAAACTGTACAAAGATGCTGTTGTGTGTATTCTCTTCTGTGTGAGAAACTAGCTTTCAAGCCAACATTAACTGGAAGAAAACTCTTAAGAGATGCATGTAAAACATTCTACACAGACAGAATGTAAGAACGTAAGTTTCACACTTACGATACACTATGAGTTTCATCTCCTGGTCTGAATCTCCAACCGTGTCTCCATGCGCATCCACAGAGCAGAAATACATCCCGTTGTCCCACCACATCACCTCATTGATGACCAGATCAGCCTCTTACAGACACACACACACATACACACACAATCCTGAATCTGTTTAAACTAAATGTCAATGTTCATTTCTTTATTTTAAATATTAGATTTTTTTTTTTATAATATTGCAATTCCTTTGTTATCCTAAAATGTTCTGTATCATCTTCATGTAAGCTGGAATGGCATATCTTGCTCTACATGATATCTGTCATGTTAATACTGTTTTTGTAGGCGGTCTGAATACATAACCCTCTCATAGACTATTAAGAAAGGTACATGAAAGCCTTTACATGAAATGACAGGTACTTCTATTGCATGTTCATTACAGTATTATTATCTCCATTTAAGCTTACTAATCTATGTCTTATAAAGAACATATAAAGATCATATATTCTGTGTTAAACATTTCACATTTTCATATTTATATTTATGCAAAGCTGCTTTAAAAAATGCAACATTGCAAAAACATTAAGCAAATGTATGTTAAGGATGCAATAAGCATTGTCAGACCACATGATCAGCTTTACTCTGACTGTCAGACATTACATTTACATTTATTCGTTTGGCAGACGCTTTTATCCAAAGCGACTTACAGTGAATTCAAGGTACACATATTTTTATCAGGACTTGCCTTCCCCTGGGATCGAACCCACAACCTTTGTTGTGTTGACACAACGCTGTTATTGTGCGTTTTACCTGCCGTGAAGAAACTCGGAAGCACCAACAACACAAACATCATCTGCGGCTTCATGGTGGTCCGACGAGCTCCGGCCTGTGTAATTATACAGTGTCCATAACGAAGTGAAGGAACGAGGCCAAATACGTTCAGAGCTGCGTTTTATCCGCTTAAAAATCGGTTCAAACGTCAGTTCTTTGATTGGCCAAGGACGGGTTTACGTCTCCTTCCTCTGCTCCTCCTCCTGCATCATCATCATCATCATCACTGACTCCACCCCCGCGAGCGTCAACGCAAAATCACATGACATCAACAGAAGCGTTACTTATACACTTAATTGATAACAAAGGTCACTTTGGCAAAACAATAATCATTACATCATTAATAACGTGTTGGGTTAAAAAAATTATTTTCATTCATTTATTCATAGAATATTTATTCATATTTATTCATAAACATTCATGATGATGATTGAGTGATATAAACGATCAGCTAGTGTTAAAATCTGGTGTTCAGTAAAACACCACACATTGTGTACGTGACATGAGCTCAACATCTGCAGGTGCAAAACACGTTAAATCTCCTCGTCTTCTTGACTGGATTTGACTTCACGTAATGCAGTGCAGTTCAATGTTAGTTTACGATACTGCTGTTTTAAATGTTACTATGCGAGTGGACATGATTTTAAGAGTTTAACTTTTGCTTTTGAGTTGCAACTTTTGCAAACCCCTTTCTGCAGTAATCGCAAGATTCACTTCAGTTAAGCTACCTAAACAATCGTCGTACATTTTGTCCAGAAGCGATCGTGTAAGTCTTTGAAGCGCCATCTAGGCATTAAAATGCCCGTTTATATTATTAAATGTTCTGCAGGTTAGTATCGCATGACGGCAGCAGGTGGCGTTAGTGTCTCACCTCAGACCCACATGGACAGACACTGGAAATAAAGTTAGACACGCAAGACTCTTCTGAGAGCAGCTGAAGACGTCTCTGGTCCTCAGATGAGCTGCAGCTGTGGTGAATAATGCAGCATGTCAGGTCACATTAGACACCGTATAGTCAAAACCCAGCGTTAATTCAAATAGTAATTATAACAAGCTGTAAACATTTCCAGCTCACCAGAAAACTGTTTCAAACTGAAAAATCAATGTTTATCACATAAACATGTTTTTCACTGAAACTAAGTCTGTCAGAATTAAATTGTTCATCAGAATTGCGTGTAAATTGTTGCTTTAGAACATCAGTTCTGGAGAAACTCTAAACCATCACACTTTCACAATAGCCACGTTCTGTTTGCTTCTGTTGTTTTACATGATTTTTTTTCATGTGTATTTTATCGTGTCTTGTTCTATCAACACAGAAGGTGAAATGTATTCATAACTGGACTTCTATCGTGTTAGTTTAAGATGTTCTTAGATGTTAGCAACATCTTGAGTGCTGGCATCTTTATTTTTAGTCCTTTAAGTTTAGCTTGAGAAATGTTTAAAGCTTTCTGCTGTAAACAAATGAGTGGAACAAACATCTGTCCTTGAACTGAAGGATAAATGACTCATCTGCTAATGTCGTCTCTCTCTTTCACATCCACACACAGAGTCTATACGTCACGCTCTCTGACGGATACCTCACTGAAATAGCTTACTGTTGCCATGGAAGCAGTCCAGCAGTGGATGAAGTGGCTGTTTGTATGGTCAGTTTACAGGGAGCATCATATTGTGCATTATGTCAGCTTCTTTATCTCAGTGAATCTGCTAGCTGTGTTAGTAGCATGTTCTTACTCGTCATCATCACACTGTCTTTTATCCCACAAAAACATCCAGACTGCTTGGAACTCATATCTGACCACTGGACAGTTGTTTTATGCCATTTCACACATTCCACAAGCATTTAAATTTATGTTTATTCATTTTGCAGATGCTCTTATCCAAAGGGCCTTGGTTAACTATAAAGAACATTAAAAGAAGGTCATTAAAAGTAAAAGAAGTTAAAAGTATTAAATATATGTAAATATAAACAAATATAACAGGTAAATATAACTTGCTATTTGGACTTTTTCTACCTCATAGAGAACATGTAATTGTATTTTTTTTACGTAATTAAATTTGACATAATTGTAGTTGTGACTGTTTAGCTTATCCATTACTGCTAAGAACAAAAATTTACTGTTTTTGGCTACCAGGCTTCAAAACATAAGCATATGTATAAAAGTTTAAAATCCTTTTTGTTTAAACTCCTGAAACGAATAAAAAACATGTTGTATAACACTGTGACTCTAGTGCCTCTAACCTACACTAACATATTCAGACTCCTTCAGCAGTTCGACTGTACACACTGTAGGGCATAGACACACTTTGTCTGTCTCATCTTTGGTGTGGATGGAGAATAAAACAGTTTAACAATAGAAACAGTAAATCAACAAAAAAGGCAACAGTATGGAAGTACCAGTCTTCCTAGCCTAGCGTAGTGTAATTTACAAGTGCATAGAATAAAAAGAATGAAGGAAAGAAAAAAATGTTAGTAGGAAGATAAGTGCTATTGATTGGACAGGTGCTGTCAGAAAATATGTTTTTTTATTTTTTGATTTTATAATTTTTTTTAAAATCTACTATCACAGAAGGTGTTTGTTTAATGAGTAGCACTGTTCAAACGAACAAAAGGCTTTGGGGTAAAATATTTTTGAATAATTTTAATATACTAAATGTCTCTAAATATACTTTGCATAATTGCACTTTGAGGAAAAGCCCATAAGCAATAATATTACTTTTGTAATATAATACTGTTTGTGGGACATTTGTCTAATTTGCCGACTGTTTATTGGTCGGTGTGGTGGCTAAAGGGAGTGTGAACTTGCAGGGTATAGTCACATTATCACATCACCTCGGGCAACTTTATACTGCTTCTCTGGGATGTCTACAGTCATGCTGAGACACGTGCTCCTGTGAAACACACACACACACACGTCAATACAAAGACTCTTATATAGATTTAGCTTATATGTGCATATAGACCTTCAAACATTGTACTATTTAAAAGGAGAGTAAAGAGCAGGTAACTGCCTTAAATGTTTGGGCTAAGGATCTTAACAAAATCCCTAACCCTGATTATTTTCAGCTGGAGTCACTTTGTTTGGCGTCACTCTTAGAGTCAAAGTGTCATTGTGTGTCTGAACATGTTGAACTTCTGCTGGATATGTCTGAATTAATTCACTCTAGGTGTGGCTCTGTTGTGCCAAAATGAAGAAATACTTCTATACAAAACTCACTTACCAGCAAAAAGCAGCAGAAAAATCCCAAATACTTCATTTATAGCTGCCATCACTTTGTGTTCTGGCATTGTTTGCAGTGAGAACGACTGTAGGTGCTTTCTGAAAGTCAGGTCTCATCTTGCCTTCCTGCTCGCTGTTTCTCATTTGAAATGCCACATAGAGAACAAAATGCCTGTGGGTGTTTCAATCAATAACATGATTATGTTTAGCAAATTCAGTCTTAAATTGACTGGTTGAAAAAAATTGGTGGTGAATTTGTGTCTCCTGAAAGTAGAATGAAAACACAAAGTCATTTGCATAAGATCCAGGAGGACTGGTCTGACGAGAGAAACATGATGAAGGCAACAGGGAGTGGCAACAAACTGACACACGCACATGCAAACGCTCTCAAACACAAACTTACAAACAAACCAACAAACGTCTCTTCATTGGCTGGTCCCCTCGTTGTAGCTGATTTTAAGTTAATATGGGCATTTTATACCCCTATCATTGTATGTCTGCAGATAAAACACTGAGGTAAGCATTGTGCAAATACAAGCAATAGAAAGCTTGCTTCCCTTACATTTGTGAACAAATTACCACTGGGGGCGTGAAAGTAACTCAGCAGCGTCCCCTGGTGGTATATATATTTACCTGTACTTTTGTTGTAAAAAAAAGAAATATTAGCATTACTGGGGCGGAAGCAGGTCATTTTATGAATTGATACAAACCAGCCATCAAATCACTAAAACGTAAAATAGTTATTAATTGAGATATTATTAAACCTTGTTACACCTCCTGTATTTACATTTTTTTAATGTTTTGAAAACTGCTATGAACTAACTGTAGTATGTGAGTGTGTGTCCTGAAGGCACAAACGTCCCAAATGATTCATTGTTTCTTTCATTCAGAGTCACGGGGAAAAAACACTGTCACATGAAAACATACTTGTGGATGTTAAAATGTGATCACACCAATTACTGTTCACAGACAGATTCTTCTAAATGACACAGTTTGGGTGTCAGGCATGGACTGCTGATTGGCTGATGTTAAATTTGAATTGGCTGATGGAGGTTTTTGATTGGACCTGATTGCAGATAATGGAGTTATCGTGTGTCTCCTAGATTCTTCCTGATGCATCTTATGAAGCAGTTAATGCCCATTATTTCCCATGCTCCTCAAGGCAGTATATTTAGTCCATTAGTCCATTTAGTCTTGTTCTGGCCTCAGTAATAACTCTGTGGAATGTTTGAAGCTTTGGAATGAATTTGCAGAGCAGGAAAGGAATGTGAATTCTTCTATTAATCTGTCTATTAGTCTGTTTCTCTTAATCTTTAATTTTACAGATTTATTTTAGACTGTACACAACATTGTAGAATAATAGGCTGTAATTCTTTCAATGCTGAAATTTATCACATGTTAATGTGTGTGTCAATATCACTGACATGCATGACACAAAGCAGGATGTCTAGATGTTATGATTCAAAAATCATGTTTCCTTTTGGTGCATCGGTGTCATTTTCTCTGGCATGTGTATGTACAGTGTGTGTATGTCAGTAAAGCTTCACTATCAAACAGTCATCACTCAGTCCTGAAGAATCAGCTGTCTGTTGTCTCTCAACAGCTCAACCATTGCTATGGCAACAGGTCAAGATGCAGTAAAACATTACAGATCTTATTAATCATATTAGTGAGGAGCGTCATTTGATGTTGTAAAACAGCTTTAACAGAAACAGAAGAAATTCAAATCCTTTAGATTAAGGTGGACTTCATCTGCATTGTAGCCGTTTACAGCTCCTCCATGCATGAGAGCAGCTGTAACTGGCTGTCAAGTATTGCCGCTACAGGTTTATGCACCCTTTCTTTTACTTTCTGACTTTTAAATAACTGCTTTAGGACATTCTTTGCTTTTTTGGTGTCATACTGTGTAAATGTTAGCTTCATTGTTTAGCTAAAACACAAACACAGTGTCTCTCTTACAACAAAACATCTGTCATTTAGCCTAAGCTCTGAGCAGGACCTTGTTTTATACACTCTGGAATTTTTCTGCTTTTATTCATGTATTGTTGTAAGTGGGAAATAAATAAATGGGGAAATGCAGAACATGATTCCTCAGCAGCAGTGCAGTGTGATACAGCAGTGCAATATGGTACAGCAGTGCAGTATGATGCAGCAGTGCAGTATGATGCAGTATGATACAGCTGTGCAGTATGATACAGTGTGATACAGCAGTGCAGTATGATGCAGCAGTGCAGTATGATGCAGTATGATACAGCAGTGCAGTATGATACAGCAGTGCTGTATGGTACAGCAGTGCAGTATGGTACAGCTGTGCAGTATGATACAGTGTGATACAGCAGTGCAGTATGATGCAGCAGTGCAGTATGATGCAGTATGATACAGCAGTGCAGTAGGATACAGCAGTGCAGTATGATGCAGTATGATACAGCTGTGCAGTATGATACAGTATGGTACAGCAGTGCAGTATGGTACAGCAGTGCTGTATGATGCAGTATGATACAGCAGTGCAGTATGATACAGCAGTGCAGTATGATACAGCAGTGCAGTATGGTACAGCAGTGCTGTATGATGCAGTATGATACAGCAGTGCAGTATGATACAGCAGTGCAGTATGGTACAGCAGTGCAGTATGATACAGCAGTGCAGTATGATACAGCGGTGCAGTATGATACAGCGGTGCAGTATGATACAGCAGTGCAGTATGGTACAGCAGTGCAGTATGATACAGCAGTGCTGTATGATGCAGTATGATACAGCAGTGCAGTATGATACAGCAGTGCAGTATGATACAGCAGTGCTGTATGGTACAGCAGTGCAGTATGGTACAGCTGTGCAGTATGATGCAGTATGATACAGCAGTGCAGTATGGTACAGCAGTGCAGTATGGTACAGCTGTGCAGTATGATGCAGTATGATACAGCAGTGCAGTATGGTACAGCAGTGCAGTATGGTACAGCAGTGCAGTATGGTACAGCTGTGAAGTATGATGCAGTATGATACAGCAGTGCAGTATGATGTAGTATGATTCAGCTGTGCATACAGTGTGCTGATTATCACTGAGAGCAACCTGGAACAACACTGATAAATGATGTACATTCAGATTCCAGAGTAGGGAGAGTTAATTTACTATATCAATGTGTGTAAATCAGACATCAACATCATTACAATATCTAACAGCAGGTGTGACTTTTGCCCAAAAGATTTTTGAAGTGTAGGAATCAGAGTTTACCAGATGCTAATATAAGAACTAATATAATAGCTGTTCACACAAGCTGAGGTTGTAAGTTTGGTAAGATGTTCTGCTGTGTGCTACAGTCTGGTCAGTTTCTGACTGATTCCGTCTTAATATAGCAACTGTACTCTCTCCCAATTATAATTTATATTAAAGAACAAAATAAAACACAATAGGAATATCTGTTATAGGAATATCTAAAATCCAATCTGCATAGAACATATGATGTTCAATACAGTATAATACAGTGTAATGTGACCAATCACAGTTATGATCATGTGAGGAACAGTTATTTATTTAGACTACAGAATACACCGAATTAATCAGCATTCACTAACTAGTGGATGTGATCATCACAACAGGAAGACCATGTCACACTGATGATGGGCTGTTATCTGCTTTCATACCTGTGAGCTGCGGTTTTGCCATCTCTATTTCAAACATAAAATTGTAAGTTCCTTGCAGAGTAATTTTCATAATGTGGATGACATGCACATTAAATAGTAAGCAACTAGTGTAAGACCAAACTAAAAACCCTCTATGTTCGCCTGCATTATTGCTGCCGAATTTTAAAAGAAAAATCTGCCAGTTGTCATTAAAATTGTTCACAGCAAGTGAAGAAGTGACTTAATTTATTCATGCAGAACATGCTGTAACCGACAGGAAAACATAATCCACAGAAATGGTCTACATCAGTCGGTCCAGAGACTGAAACACTGAATTTCTGATGATTTTCATTTGATTGGTATTAAGTTGTATTGAATTGGCATGATTTACATAACAATTCACCTGTCAAATACCACTCATCATCCAATCAGCTCTCATGGAAAAAGTCAAGCCCCGCCCTACATATCTTGTTTCACGTAAATGTTTCTGTACAGAAGTGAATGTTCACCTGCCTCCACCTTGTAAATCCATCATAGCATCAGTTATTCTTGCTATCTTGGTTTGTCAGACACATATATTTATCTATTAAAGTAATGTATTTTGATCATTGAATAGCACATTTTTTTTGAAAAGGAAGTTTTTCAGAGTATTTGTAACAAAAAACCAAGGGGGTTAGCAGATGCATCTGCATCAACCCTATGGTTATTAACCCTTTAACTTAATAATTATATTGATTTCACCAGATGACATGTAAATCTACTGTAGTTTTACACCTACCAGCTGGTCTAAAATTTCACTCAGTTCCAGACTTTCTAGAGGTATCATGTTTGTTTTGTTGTAAAATAACCTCTATTAGATAAGATGATCTTCTGGAGTTTGTGTGTTCCTCCGTTCATCAGGGATCTTTTGCTGTATCTTGCGGTAGGAGAATTAACCTCTTTAATCACTGGAAATGTGGTGTTATTTTTATTTAATTACATGTTCTGCTTTCACAGAGTCTCAGAGGTCAGATTAAACTTGTATGAAAGACAGAGTTTGTCAGAATGGACAGAGATTTGTGTGCATTTGAAAAGCAGTTTAAACAAATACAATAATATGCAAAGTAATTCTTCACCCATCTCGCCTCAGTGATTGTTATTTTTCTGCTTGTCAGTAATGAAAAGGTCTTTGACTTTAAACTGTATCACAGTGAAGACAAAATCACATTATGTCACTCAATGTCATTCATTCTGTTTTGGAAAGTGATTATATAAAGTAATACAATGATTAGAATGATTGATAAAATGTGTTTGGGTGTGGATTTGTTGTGCTTTTTTCATATTTAAATAAATGTTAAAGTGTTTGTTTTTTCCATGAGGAGTTTTGGTAAATTTGTCAGACTGCATGATTTTTAACCTTATCTGAATCAAATTCACACAACCAAACTTCTGTTTTTCCCAACCTGGTTGCTGGTCTGGAATTTGGTCTCAGGTCTGTAGCTCAACAGGTAGAGCATTGCATTGCATTAGAAGCGCATAAGGTTGTTGGTTCGATCCCAGGAAGCACAAGTACTGATACAAATGCATGCCTTCAATTCACTGTAAGTCGCTTTGGATTTAAATATAAATGTAGGTCTGAATAAAATATGGGGTAGGTTGTCAGTGTGAACAGCATATTGTGACAATGTAAATGAGAACCTAACTCAGAATCACATTCATCTCTTGTGAAACCAACACTTTAATTGCCAAAGAACTTAGAAACAAATTACATTTTTGTTGTATGGCCTCTGGTTCCTAAATGACTATATATATATATATATATATAAATATATATATATACATACATACATACATGTAGTTTCACTGGGTTAAACAGAACATATAGATTAATGAACAATTCTGATCCACATCATGTTTTTCTTCTGAAAATGAGCTTTAAACTTTCAGAAGCGTAAATAATGGGAAGTTTTTTCTCCCCATCAGATGAATTTCACGCGCCTGCTGCTTTGCGGCTGTTCGTTGAACGCGCAGCGCAGGAACACGATGACGTACGTACGTCGGCGACGCGTCGGAAGCGTTGAACGCGTCCGCGAGCAAAACATCAGTGGACCGTAAGTGACAGAAGCGACTGAACATCTGACACGAAGCCCGAACCTGCGCGACCCACGACTCCCGCTGCTGCCGTCGCGGACGGGCGTCCATGATCGCGGCGGTGAGGATCATTGTTGCCGGGATCAGTAAATCTCTCGCGGGCAGGTAAGACTCGCGATTTTAACTCCATTACAGACGCCGCGACACTAGATGATCTTACAGGTCAAACATCGTGTTTGTTTTAATCGTTGGTGTTTGTTGTTAGGGTGTGCGTGTCTGTGTTTGTATTTACTTTTACGTATTGTACAAAAGTGTCTGTGTTTGGTCAAGCAGTTTACAGGAAAATACGTCGCGTTTTAAAACGACATTCAGTCAGATTAGATGCTTTCAGAGGGACCGAGTGAATAAACGCGTTTCCATTGATAATCTGGGCATCGAGTCGCGCGCGCGTCGCTTCTTCGGGCCCATAATAATAACGCCAGATAAAGTTGTAATTGAGAGGATTGTGCCTGTGAAAAACAGCCCAACGTCACATCAGTCCGCTGTGAAATCTGTTGTTTTTCAGCACAACGACACGCGTGTGATTAAATATATATATTTATCCTGAGTGTTTCAGTTTGTATAAGAAGCAACGACATAAACATAAACCCAAGCCTCTGATAACACTTATCAGCAGACACTCATGTTAACACCACTGTCATGAACATGTTAATGTGAGATAGCGCCGATCATGTTGCCACATTAACACAAACCTACAGCAACCCCCCC